>WWET01006586.1:31451-55235 GCA_011038615.1 Limnodynastes dumerilii
GAGCCACGTGACACGCACTCCTAGACAGCGCAGCCGCCGACTCCACTCACTGACAGTGGGGGGTGGAGACGACTGGGGAAACCGGTTAAGACGCGTTCTTTTTATTCAGAACCAGACGTTATCTACATGAGTTGCATCCATAATACATAATTAAGGTACTGTGTCTCTGTCAGACGCCGCTGTACCCCCACGCCTCATCTCCCTGTTACCGGAAAGATGGTACAGTCCGCGGCGTGATCTAGTAAGGGAATACGTAAGGAGGGGCCATAAGTCTGGTTCATACGCATGCGCTGAAGCGGCGGCCAGGGACTATGCTGTGCGCATGCGTCACCATTGCAGGGTCCTTCCCTGCCTGTTTAGGCTGAGTTGTCCTCTGGGTGGGAGGGGGTGCCAGGAAACAAAAGGGAGAGAAAGCTAAATGTAAACACAGCTGTGCCCAGGCTGTCATCGCAGCTCAGCTTCTAGCATGCCTGGATGACCCGTCAGCAACACACTGCAGTCCCCTGGGCATGATGTGCCCGACTGGCACCCTCCCTGCAGTGCCAGTGTGACGTGCATTCCAGGGCTACACCGCTATGACCTGCCAGGGGGAGCAGATTCTGGGGGACGCAGAATGCATACCCTCTATGGTGAAGATGGCGTACCGCAAAGCCTACTCCATCAAAGACAAGCTGGAAGCCATAGAGCGGGTAAAGAAAGGAGAGCGCCAGGCCAGTGTGTCCAGGGATTTTGGGGTGCCAGGCGGGACTCTGCGAGGGTGGCTGAAGGACGAGCAGAAGCTCCGGTGGTTCCTGGACCAGCTTGGCGGAGATGTGGGCACCCAGAGAAAAAAGATGCGTCTGGCCAATGAAGAGGAGATTGACAGGGCTGTCTATTCGTGGTTCATCACTTTACGCCAACAGGGCATCCCTCTCTCGGGACCTATTATCCAGGCGCAAGCAGAGACATTCGCCAAGCAGATCTATGGCGAAGAATGTACCTTCAAGGCAAGCCATGGCTGGTTCTGGCGTTGGCAAAAAAGACATGGCATCTCCAGCCAGCGAATCTACGGGGAATCCGAGGTCAGGGCAGCCGATATCGACCCCACTCTAGTCTACCAAGAACAGCCCAAGTCTCCACCCGGTGACGGCGGCTATGGAGATGAACAGATCTACAACGCCAACATTACCGGTTTATACTGGAAGCTGCTTCCAGACCAGACCCATGAGATGATTATGGCTAAACAGCCGTACGGTTACAAGAAGGTGGAGGACCGCGTTGCCATTCTTTTGGCGGCCAATCTCACCGGCAACCATAAACTGAAACCATTGGTTGTTGGACGGGTAAAGGATCCACAAAGCCTTCACCACCACAACCACGACAAGTTCCCCGTGGTCTACCGGTACTGCAGGAATGTCTGGGTTACCCCCGAGCTCCTCAGAGAATGGTTTTTTGAGGAATTTGTGCCTGGAGTGAAGCGTTATCTGAAAAAGTGTCTTCAGCAAAAAGCTGTTCTTCTTGTGAACCAGTGTCCCGGGAAGCCACCCGAAGACGCGCTTCAGACCCCGGATGGTCATATCCGAGTTTTATTCCTCTCCAAAACCACTAGAAATAAGATCCCATCCATGGACCGAGGCGTCATTTCTTCCTTCAAGCAGCTCTACAAGAGGGAGCTCCTCAGGCTGCTGGTATCTTGTGACACGTCCCCCTCGGAGTTTCTGAAATCTTTTATGCTGAAAGACATGATCTATCTGGCCGGCCAGGTGTGGGCCATGATCCAGGCCGGGAGTATTGAGAAATGCTGGCTGTTTGGCCTGCGGGCGGCCTTTGAGAGCAGCGCTATTGGCGAGACGGTTGCGGATGAGTATAGTAAGGTCTTTTCTGACCTGACCAATCTGGCGGCTCTGGTTTACCATCGTATGGCCCCCGAAGACGTTGCAGATTGGGTTCACCTTGATGACTTTGTCCCAGGCATGGAGGAACCGTCATCAGACCAATCAGCGCACTCAAATGGTACAATCCCCGGGGCCACGGACAGCGCGGCAAACGAAGACACCAGCAATGACGAGGGAGAGCGAGACTTGATACCGACTGCAGCGGAGGCCATTCAGGGTCTGGAGACTGCTCTCCGTTGGTTGGAGACTCAGGACCCGGAGAATGTGGGACCTTTAAAAATAGTCCAGTTACGTTCACTAATATCCACAGCTCAGCGGCTGCAGCAGACACAGAGCAAAGGGTCCGACGGCAGCAACTCATAACTCACACACTACAGATATACCGTATATACTGCAACATGATCACAATACACATTATTACCATCACGTGAATCACCACTCACCTGCCCCATACACTCCGACTTGTCACACAGCCTCTCACTCTCCAGGTGCTGTGACACTACAAATCCCAGCATGCTCTGTCTGGTACCAGCTTGCTGGAACTTGTAGTACCACAACACCTGGAGGTTGGTCGAGCCTGTGCTACAGGGCCTCAGGTCTTCGTCCCTTAGCTCATCCGTTGCTAAAGGCAAATAGTTCAATGTGACCCTTTATTTGAGCCTCCGTCCATTGACCAGAGCATCACAGACCTCGATTAATGTTGCCACGAAGGGGAAATGCTTTGATTTCTCTATGCTGGCATCTCTTACACACTGGCACATATACTGGCATCTCTTACGCACTGGCACATATACTGGCATCTTACACACTGGCACATATACTGGCATCTTATATACTGGCACATATACTGGCATCTTATATACTGGCACATATACTGGCATCTCTTACACACTGACACATATACTGGCATCTCTTGCACACTGGCACATATACTGGCATCTTACATACTGGCACATATACTGGCATCTCTTACACACTGGCACATATACTGGCATCTTACACACTGGCACATATACTGGCATCTCTTGTATACTGACACATACAGGCGTTTTTATTTTAATGCAGTGTCCTTTATCTCTACCAGTTTATAATATATCAGTAAATGAGGAATAAACCCTCAAGTTACTTCACTTTCTGATGTCCAGCAGATTACTTTAGTTTATGAATGGCGGCCTCGGTGCTTCTCAGCCATGTCTGTCTATGATCCTCAGCACCGATGTTGCCTCTATGTTTGTACTTCCTATATGCAGCACAGTGAGCAAATGATAACAAACATGGCTGAAGCACACAGCAGTGCACCGCGTGTTGTACTAGACAACGCTTTACATGTCGACTCTCAGGATCAGTCCTCTCAGCTGATAACACCACGTGGTCTCGTGTATGTAACAACTGGGGCTAGATTTACTAAACTATGGAAAGTGGAGATGTTGCCCATAGCAACCAATCAGATTCTAGCTGATATTCTCTTGTATGCCATAGGAAAGTGAGAGCTAGAATCTCATTGGTTGCTATGAGCAACAAGTCCACCTTTCCTTTTCCGAGTTTAGTAAATATGGCCCCTGGATTGTAGCCTCTGTGCACATGATTGACGTGTTTCCTGCCACATCATGCACCACACGCCAGTGTCACGCAGAGCAGAGAAAGCGTGTACTCTCCGTGTACCTCCCCTGCAGACATATGCCGTCTGTATGTAATATTTGCTGTACTCTTCTTTTGTCACAAGTTGAAGCCATAATTCCATAAAAATAAGGTTTATCTACACCGGTCCCTGTGATCACCTCTTGGTTTGTTCCTTCAGGCTACAATAATGGTTGTTTGTAATAGTCACATGGCATAGGATGGAGTGATCAGAGGCTTTTGCGTGCCCCTCTGAGCTCTATTTTTACTGTGACGGTTTCCCCTCTATTAGTGTTACGTTATGTGGTATACTGAGAGCTATGAGCCTGTGTAGATGGACTGTGTCTGGCAGCTGAACTTGTGTATTGTGATCTTCCCTCTCATGCTGTGAACCTCCAGAGAGGTATTGAAATGACGTAATAGTGGGATTTCTGCTTTGCTTCCTAGGAGCTACCCAGTGACCGTAACACAGGGAAGACAGTGATAGTGCGGGAGCAGAGGGTACTGTGGGCAGGCAGCTCGTATGTGGGATTCCCACTAACACTCTATGGGCCTGATTCACACTTAAGAAGCATGCGTGGTAGGACATTTACACCATCTAGGTAGTGGTAGTAGTTTAATTAGAAAGAGGCGGAGTAATGCCACATCGGGGTGCGCTTAGTTAGAAAGAGGCGGAGTAATGCCACATCGGGGTGTGTTCAGTTAGAAAGAGGCGGAGTAATTCCACATCGGGGTGTGTTTAGTTAGAAAGAGGCAGAGTAATGCCACACCGGGGTGCGCTTAGTTAGAAAGATGCGGAGTAATGCCACATCGGGGTGCGCTTAGCTAGAAAGAAGCGGAGTAATGCCACATCGGGGGGGCTTCGTTAGAAAGAGGCGGAGTAATGCCACATCGGGATGCGCTTCGTTAGAAAGAGGCGGAGTAATGCCACATCAGGGTGCGCTTAGTTAGAAAGAAGCGGAGTAATGCCACATTGGGGGGGCTTCGTTAGAAAGAGGCGGAGTAATGCCACATCAGGGTGCGCTTAGTTAGAAAGAGGCGGAGTAATGCCACATCAGGGTTGGGTTTATTTAGAAAGAGGCGGAGTAATGCCACCTTGGGGTGCGCTTAGTTAGAAGTGGGAGGGATTTAGATTAGGTGGGGGGAGAGGTCTCTTCTTAAGGACACTACGCACGGTAAGATAAGTGAGCCCTATGACGGGGGGCGGGTTAGGGGCCGGACAGGTGAGTGAGGTGCAGAATACGGTCCTGTATCCCGCCAGGGATGTCACAGCACACATCAGAGACATCATGGCGCTAATCCAGAGTTATGAGTAACTGCTAAAGGTGCAAATCTGCTCCTGGGAGACCCGTCACTGAGGGACAATGCTGAAGGTTTTGCTTATTGCACACAAATACCAAACAACTTAAACTCTAATTTAGAGTTGAGCTGATAAACATGACCTCTTAATGCATTGTGTGTGCACATTTTACGTGTATTATAATGTACAGTATGGGGGCGCTGGCGCACTGCGACTTCCACATCGCCACCATTGTAAGTTCACACAAGTGGGAAAGCTTGCGATGTGCGTCTGTGCGTCTGTAAGAGTGCAGTGATGAGCAGTGTTACATGTACACGGGATCTCGTAGCACAATCCTTTATGATAAAGCTTATTATCGGTTTACACAGGACAAGATTAAATGGCTGCAGACTCTACCCACAATTCCCTGGGGCAGACATTTCCCTTCATATTGCTTCCTGTGACACCCGTGGATAAGGCGAGGGATTGGCGTGATACCGGCATCTAGCTGTAGATGGCGTCTGTGTTACATTACCGCAGCGATGGAGTCATCGTTTATTGATTTTACCCCATCACAATGAATATGGGAAATGTTCATTCTATGTAAGAGAATCACAGAAATCATCACAATGAATACGGGAAATGTTCATTCTATGTAAGAGAATCACAGAAATCATCACATCGGTTTCTTGATGTTACACAAAATAAAAAAATGTTGCTGCAGGAAAAAGCCGTCTGACCTCTATGTAACACGTGTAATGACCTCTATGTAACACGTGTAATGACCTCTATGTAACACGTGTAATGACCTCCATGTAACACGTGTAATGACCTCTATGTAACATGTAGAATGACATACACGTAACATGTATAATGACCTCTATGTAACATGTATAATGACATACAGGTAACACGTATAATGACATACAGGTAACACGTATAATGACATCTATGTAACACGTATAATGACATCTATGTAACACGTATAATGACATCTATGTAACACGTGTAATGACATCTATGTAACACGTATAATGACATCTATGTAACACGTGTAATGACATCTATGTAACACGTGTAATGACATCTATGTAACACGTGTAATGACATCTATGTAACACATATAATGACATCTATGTAACTCATATAATGAGATTCAGCTCTGTATCCCCGTTTCATAGAGCAAACCTTTCTGTGTGTGATATCATAATGAGATCATTATTTTAGCAGAGCTCCTCACAGTGACTGGAGAACAGGATGTGTGATTGTGTGTGCCTAACATTATCAATGGCTGGTGTAGCAGAGCTCCTCGCAGTGACTGGAGAACAGGATGTGTGATTGTCTGTGTCTAACATTATCAATGGCTGAAAAGCTGATCTGTGCTTGCGCCAGGCAGACGTTGCCCGGCGTCGCTACAGCAATGCCCGATCGTGGATCGGGCGTCCGTAGCAGCGCCGTAGGGACGCTGGAGGGGACGCCCCCAAGCGTCCCTACGCTGAAGTTAGTGTAGGGGGGAGGGAGGGTAATGAGGCTGGGAGGGCGGCGTTAACGTACTACATACTGACCTATCTACCATATAACATCCCTGCACCTCCTCATACTGACCTATCTACCATATAACATCCCTGCACCTCCTCATACTGACCTATCTACCATATAACATCCCTGCACCTCCTCATACTGACCTATCTACCATATAACATCCCTGCACCTCCTCATACTGACCTATCTACCATATAACATCCCTGCACCTCCTCATACTGACCTATCTACCATATAACATCCCTGCACCTCCTCATACTGACCTATCTACCATATAACATCCCTGCACCTCCTCATACTGACCTATCTACCATATAACATCCCTGCACCTCCTCATACTGACCTATCTACCATATAACATCCCTGCACCTCCTCATACTGACCTATCTACCATATAACATCCCTGCACCTCCTCATACTGACCTATCTACCATATAACATCCCTGCACCTCCTCATACTGACCTATCTACCATATAACATCCCTGCACCTCCTCATACTGACCTATCTACCATATAACATCCCTGCACCTCCTCATACTGACCTATCTACCATATAACATCCCTGCACCTCCTCATACTGACCTATCTACCATATAACATCCCTGCACCTCCTCATACTGACCTATCTACCATATAACATCCCTGCACCTCCTCATACTGACCTATCTACCATATAACATCCCTGCACCTCCTCATACTGACCTATCTACCATATAACATCCCTGCACCTCCTCATACTGACCTATCTACCATATAACATCCCTGCACCTCCTCATACTGACCTATCTACCATATAACATCCCTGCACCTCCTCATACTGACCTATCTACCATATAACATCCCTGCACCTCCTCATACTGACCTATCTACCATATAACATCCCTGCACCTCCTCATACTGACCTATCTACCATATAACATCCCTGCACCTCCTCATACTGACCTATCTACCATATAACATCCCTGCACCTCCTCATACTGACCTATCTACCATATAACATCCCTGCACCTCCTCATACTGACCTATCTACCATATAACATCCCTGCACCTCCTCATACTGACCTATCTACCATATAACATCCCTGCACCTCCTCATACTGACCTATCTACCATATAACATCCCTGCACCTCCTCATACTGACCTATCTACCATATAACATCCCTGCACCTCCTCATACTGACCTATCTACCATATAACATCCCTGCACCTCCTCATACTGACCTATCTACCATATAACATCCCTGCACCTCCTCATACTGACCTATCTACCATATAACATCCCTGCACCTCCTCATACTGACCTATCTACCATATAACATCCCTGCACCTCCTCATACTGACCTATCTACCATATAACATCCCTGCACCTCCTCATACTGACCTATCTACCATATAACATCCCTGCACCTCCTCATACTGACCTATCTACCATATAACATCCCTGCACCTCCTCATACTGACCTATCTACCATATAACATCCCTGCACCTCCTCATACTGACCTATCTACCATATAACATCCCTGCACCTCCTCATACTGACCTATCTACCATATAACATCCCTGCACCTCCTCATACTGACCTATCTACCATATAACATCCCTGCACCTCCTCATACTGACCTATCTACCATATAACATCCCTGCACCTCCTCATACTGACCTATCTACCATATAACATCCCTGCACCTCCTCATACTGACCTATCTACCATATAACATCCCTGCACCTCCTCATACTGACCTATCTACCATATAACATCCCTGCACCTCCTCATACTGACCTATCTACCATATAACATCCCTGCACCTCCTCATACTGACCTATCTACCATATAACATCCCTGCACCTCCTCATACTGACCTATCTACCATATAACATCCCTGCACCTCCTCATACTGACCTATCTACCATATAACATCCCTGCACCTCCTCATACTGACCTATCTACCATATAACATCCCTGCACCTCCTCATACTGACCTATCTACCATATAACATCCCTGCACCTCCTCATACTGACCTATCTACCATATAACATCCCTGCACCTCCTCATACTGACCTATCTACCATATAACATCCCTGCACCTCCTCATACTGACCTATCTACCATATAACATCCCTGCACCTCCTCATACTGACCTATCTACCATATAACATCCCTGCACCTCCTCATACTGACCTATCTACCATATAACATCCCTGCACCTCCTCATACTGACCTATCTACCATATAACATCCCTGCACCTCCTCATACTGACCTATCTACCATATAACATCCCTGCACCTCCTCATACTGACCTATCTACCATATAACATCCCTGCACCTCCTCATACTGACCTATCTACCATATAACATCCCTGCACCTCCTCATACTGACCTATCTACCATATAACATCCCTGCACCTCCTCATACTGACCTATCTACCATATAACATCCCTGCACCTCCTCATACTGACCTATCTACCATATAACATCCCTGCACCTCCTCATACTGACCTATCTACCATATAACATCCCTGCACCTCCTCATACTGACCTATCTACCATATAACATCCCTGCACCTCCTCATACTGACCTATCTACCATATAACATCCCTGCACCTCCTCATACTGACCTATCTACCATATAACATCCCTGCACCTCCTCATACTGACCTATCTACCATATAACATCCCTGCACCTCCTCATACTGACCTATCTACCATATAACATCCCTGCACCTCCTCATACTGACCTATCTACCATATAACATCCCTGCACCTCCTCATACTGACCTATCTACCATATAACATCCCTGCACCTCCTCATACTGACCTATCTACCATATAACATCCCTGCACCTCCTCATACTGACCTATCTACCATATAACATCCCTGCACCTCCTCATACTGACCTATCTACCATATAACATCCCTGCACCTCCTCATACTGACCTATCTACCATATAACATCCCTGCACCTCCTCATACTGACCTATCTACCATATAACATCCCTGCACCTCCTCATACTGACCTATCTACCATATAACATCCCTGCACCTCCTCATACTGACCTATCTACCATATAACATCCCTGCACCTCCTCATACTGACCTATCTACCATATAACATCCCTGCACCTCCTCATACTGACCTATCTACCATATAACATCCCTGCACCTCCTCATACTGACCTATCTACCATATAACATCCCTGCACCTCCTCATACTGACCTATCTACCATATAACATCCCTGCACCTCCTCATACTGACCTATCTACCATATAACATCCCTGCACCTCCTCATACTGACCTATCTACCATATAACATCCCTGCACCTCCTCATACTGACCTATCTACCATATAACATCCCTGCACCTCCTCATACTGACCTATCTACCATATAACATCCCTGCACCTCCTCATACTGACCTATCTACCATATAACATCCCTGCACCTCCTCATACTGACCTATCTACCATATAACATCCCTGCACCTCCTCATACTGACCTATCTACCATATAACATCCCTGCACCTCCTCATACTGACCTATCTACCATATAACATCCCTGCACCTCCTCATACTGACCTATCTACCATATAACATCCCTGCACCTCCTCATACTGACCTATCTACCATATAACATCCCTGCACCTCCTCATACTGACCTATCTACCATATAACATCCCTGCACCTCCTCATACTGACCTATCTACCATATAACATCCCTGCACCTCCTCATACTGACCTATCTACCATATAACATCCCTGCACCTCCTCATACTGACCTATCTACCATATAACATCCCTGCACCTCCTCATACTGACCTATCTACCATATAACATCCCTGCACCTCCTCATACTGACCTATCTACCATATAACATCCCTGCACCTCCTCATACTGACCTATCTACCATATAACATCCCTGCACCTCCTCATACTGACCTATCTACCATATAACATCCCTGCACCTCCTCATACTGACCTATCTACCATATAACATCCCTGCACCTCCTCATACTGACCTATCTACCATATAACATCCCTGCACCTCCTCATACTGACCTATCTACCATATAACATCCCTGCACCTCCTCATACTGACCTATCTACCATATAACATCCCTGCACCTCCTCATACTGACCTATCTACCATATAACATCCCTGCACCTCCTCATACTGACCTATCTACCATATAACATCCCTGCACCTCCTCATACTGACCTATCTACCATATAACATCCCTGCACCTCCTCATACTGACCTATCTACCATATAACATCCCTGCACCTCCTCATACTGACCTATCTACCATATAACATCCCTGCACCTCCTCATACTGACCTATCTACCATATAACATCCCTGCACCTCCTCATACTGACCTATCTACCATATAACATCCCTGCACCTCCTCATACTGACCTATCTACCATATAACATCCCTGCACCTCCTCATACTGACCTATCTACCATATAACATCCCTGCACCTCCTCATACTGACCTATCTACCATATAACATCCCTGCACCTCCTCATACTGACCTATCTACCATATAACATCCCTGCACCTCCTCATACTGACCTATCTACCATATAACATCCCTGCACCTCCTCATACTGACCTATCTACCATATAACATCCCTGCACCTCCTCATACTGACCTATCTACCATATAACATCCCTGCACCTCCTCATACTGACCTATCTACCATATAACATCCCTGCACCTCCTCATACTGACCTATCTACCATATAACATCCCTGCACCTCCTCATACTGACCTATCTACCATATAACATCCCTGCACCTCCTCATACTGACCTATCTACCATATAACATCCCTGCACCTCCTCATACTGACCTATCTACCATATAACATCCCTGCACCTCCTCATACTGACCTATCTACCATATAACATCCCTGCACCTCCTCATACTGACCTATCTACCATATAACATCCCTGCACCTCCTCATACTGACCTATCTACCATATAACATCCCTGCACCTCCTCATACTGACCTATCTACCATATAACATCCCTGCACCTCCTCATACTGACCTATCTACCATATAACATCCCTGCACCTCCTCATACTGACCTATCTACCATATAACATCCCTGCACCTCCTCATACTGACCTATCTACCATATAACATCCCTGCACCTCCTCATACTGACCTATCTACCATATAACATCCCTGCACCTCCTCATACTGACCTATCTACCATATAACATCCCTGCACCTCCTCATACTGACCTATCTACCATATAACATCCCTGCACCTCCTCATACTGACCTATCTACCATATAACATCCCTGCACCTCCTCATACTGACCTATCTACCATATAACATCCCTGCACCTCCTCATACTGACCTATCTACCATATAACATCCCTGCACCTCCTCATACTGACCTATCTACCATATAACATCCCTGCACCTCCTCATACTGACCTATCTACCATATAACATCCCTGCACCTCCTCATACTGACCTATCTACCATATAACATCCCTGCACCTCCTCATACTGACCTATCTACCATATAACATCCCTGCACCTCCTCATACTGACCTATCTACCATATAACATCCCTGCACCTCCTCATACTGACCTATCTACCATATAACATCCCTGCACCTCCTCATACTGACCTATCTACCATATAACATCCCTGCACCTCCTCATACTGACCTATCTACCATATAACATCCCTGCACCTCCTCATACTGACCTATCTACCATATAACATCCCTGCACCTCCTCATACTGACCTATCTACCATATAACATCCCTGCACCTCCTCATACTGACCTATCTACCATATAACATCCCTGCACCTCCTCATACTGACCTATCTACCATATAACATCCCTGCACCTCCTCATACTGACCTATCTACCATATAACATCCCTGCACCTCCTCATACTGACCTATCTACCATATAACATCCCTGCACCTCCTCATACTGACCTATCTACCATATAACATCCCTGCACCTCCTCATACTGACCTATCTACCATATAACATCCCTGCACCTCCTCATACTGACCTATCTACCATATAACATCCCTGCACCTCCTCATACTGACCTATCTACCATATAACATCCCTGCACCTCCTCATACTGACCTATCTACCATATAACATCCCTGCACCTCCTCATACTGACCTATCTACCATATAACATCCCTGCACCTCCTCATACTGACCTATCTACCATATAACATCCCTGCACCTCCTCATACTGACCTATCTACCATATAACATCCCTGCACCTCCTCATACTGACCTATCTACCATATAACATCCCTGCACCTCCTCATACTGACCTATCTACCATATAACATCCCTGCACCTCCTCATACTGACCTATCTACCATATAACATCCCTGCACCTCCTCATACTGACCTATCTACCATATAACATCCCTGCACCTCCTCATACTGACCTATCTACCATATAACATCCCTGCACCTCCTCATACTGACCTATCTACCATATAACATCCCTGCACCTCCTCATACTGACCTATCTACCATATAACATCCCTGCACCTCCTCATACTGACCTATCTACCATATAACATCCCTGCACCTCCTCATACTGACCTATCTACCATATAACATCCCTGCACCTCCTCATACTGACCTATCTACCATATAACATCCCTGCACCTCCTCATACTGACCTATCTACCATATAACATCCCTGCACCTCCTCATACTGACCTATCTACCATATAACATCCCTGCACCTCCTCATACTGACCTATCTACCATATAACATCCCTGCACCTCCTCATACTGACCTATCTACCATATAACATCCCTGCACCTCCTCATACTGACCTATCTACCATATAACATCCCTGCACCTCCTCATACTGACCTATCTACCATATAACATCCCTGCACCTCCTCATACTGACCTATCTACCATATAACATCCCTGCACCTCCTCATACTGACCTATCTACCATATAACATCCCTGCACCTCCTCATACTGACCTATCTACCATATAACATCCCTGCACCTCCTCATACTGACCTATCTACCATATAACATCCCTGCACCTCCTCATACTGACCTATCTACCATATAACATCCCTGCACCTCCTCATACTGACCTATCTACCATATAACATCCCTGCACCTCCTCATACTGACCTATCTACCATATAACATCCCTGCACCTCCTCATACTGACCTATCTACCATATAACATCCCTGCACCTCCTCATACTGACCTATCTACCATATAACATCCCTGCACCTCCTCATACTGACCTATCTACCATATAACATCCCTGCACCTCCTCATACTGACCTATCTACCATATAACATCCCTGCACCTCCTCATACTGACCTATCTACCATATAACATCCCTGCACCTCCTCATACTGACCTATCTACCATATAACATCCCTGCACCTCCTCATACTGACCTATCTACCATATAACATCCCTGCACCTCCTCATACTGACCTATCTACCATATAACATCCCTGCACCTCCTCATACTGACCTATCTACCATATAACATCCCTGCACCTCCTCATACTGACCTATCTACCATATAACATCCCTGCACCTCCTCATACTGACCTATCTACCATATAACATCCCTGCACCTCCTCATACTGACCTATCTACCATATAACATCCCTGCACCTCCTCATACTGACCTATCTACCATATAACATCCCTGCACCTCCTCATACTGACCTATCTACCATATAACATCCCTGCACCTCCTCATACTGACCTATCTACCATATAACATCCCTGCACCTCCTCATACTGACCTATCTACCATATAACATCCCTGCACCTCCTCATACTGACCTATCTACCATATAACATCCCTGCACCTCCTCATACTGACCTATCTACCATATAACATCCCTGCACCTCCTCATACTGACCTATCTACCATATAACATCCCTGCACCTCCTCATACTGACCTATCTACCATATAACATCCCTGCACCTCCTCATACTGACCTATCTACCATATAACATCCCTGCACCTCCTCATACTGACCTATCTACCATATAACATCCCTGCACCTCCTCATACTGACCTATCTACCATATAACATCCCTGCACCTCCTCATACTGACCTATCTACCATATAACATCCCTGCACCTCCTCATACTGACCTATCTACCATATAACATCCCTGCACCTCCTCATACTGACCTATCTACCATATAACATCCCTGCACCTCCTCATACTGACCTATCTACCATATAACATCCCTGCACCTCCTCATACTGACCTATCTACCATATAACATCCCTGCACCTCCTCATACTGACCTATCTACCATATAACATCCCTGCACCTCCTCATACTGACCTATCTACCATATAACATCCCTGCACCTCCTCATACTGACCTATCTACCATATAACATCCCTGCACCTCCTCATACTGACCTATCTACCATATAACATCCCTGCACCTCCTCATACTGACCTATCTACCATATAACATCCCTGCACCTCCTCATACTGACCTATCTACCATATAACATCCCTGCACCTCCTCATACTGACCTATCTACCATATAACATCCCTGCACCTCCTCATACTGACCTATCTACCATATAACATCCCTGCACCTCCTCATACTGACCTATCTACCATATAACATCCCTGCACCTCCTCATACTGACCTATCTACCATATAACATCCCTGCACCTCCTCATACTGACCTATCTACCATATAACATCCCTGCACCTCCTCATACTGACCTATCTACCATATAACATCCCTGCACCTCCTCATACTGACCTATCTACCATATAACATCCCTGCACCTCCTCATACTGACCTATCTACCATATAACATCCCTGCACCTCCTCATACTGACCTATCTACCATATAACATCCCTGCACCTCCTCATACTGACCTATCTACCATATAACATCCCTGCACCTCCTCATACTGACCTATCTACCATATAACATCCCTGCACCTCCTCATACTGACCTATCTACCATATAACATCCCTGCACCTCCTCATACTGACCTATCTACCATATAACATCCCTGCACCTCCTCATACTGACCTATCTACCATATAACATCCCTGCACCTCCTCATACTGACCTATCTACCATATAACATCCCTGCACCTCCTCATACTGACCTATCTACCATATAACATCCCTGCACCTCCTCATACTGACCTATCTACCATATAACATCCCTGCACCTCCTCATACTGACCTATCTACCATATAACATCCCTGCACCTCCTCATACTGACCTATCTACCATATAACATCCCTGCACCTCCTCATACTGACCTATCTACCATATAACATCCCTGCACCTCCTCATACTGACCTATCTACCATATAACATCCCTGCACCTCCTCATACTGACCTATCTACCATATAACATCCCTGCACCTCCTCATACTGACCTATCTACCATATAACATCCCTGCACCTCCTCATACTGACCTATCTACCATATAACATCCCTGCACCTCCTCATACTGACCTATCTACCATATAACATCCCTGCACCTCCTCATACTGACCTATCTACCATATAACATCCCTGCACCTCCTCATACTGACCTATCTACCATATAACATCCCTGCACCTCCTCATACTGACCTATCTACCATATAACATCCCTGCACCTCCTCATACTGACCTATCTACCATATAACATCCCTGCACCTCCTCATACTGACCTATCTACCATATAACATCCCTGCACCTCCTCATACTGACCTATCTACCATATAACATCCCTGCACCTCCTCATACTGACCTATCTACCATATAACATCCCTGCACCTCCTCATACTGACCTATCTACCATATAACATCCCTGCACCTCCTCATACTGACCTATCTACCATATAACATCCCTGCACCTCCTCATACTGACCTATCTACCATATAACATCCCTGCACCTCCTCATACTGACCTATCTACCATATAACATCCCTGCACCTCCTCATACTGACCTATCTACCATATAACATCCCTGCACCTCCTCATACTGACCTATCTACCATATAACATCCCTGCACCTCCTCATACTGACCTATCTACCATATAACATCCCTGCACCTCCTCATACTGACCTATCTACCATATAACATCCCTGCACCTCCTCATACTGACCTATCTACCATATAACATCCCTGCACCTCCTCATACTGACCTATCTACCATATAACATCCCTGCACCTCCTCATACTGACCTATCTACCATATAACATCCCTGCACCTCCTCATACTGACCTATCTACCATATAACATCCCTGCACCTCCTCATACTGACCTATCTACCATATAACATCCCTGCACCTCCTCATACTGACCTATCTACCATATAACATCCCTGCACCTCCTCATACTGACCTATCTACCATATAACATCCCTGCACCTCCTCATACTGACCTATCTACCATATAACATCCCTGCACCTCCTCATACTGACCTATCTACCATATAACATCCCTGCACCTCCTCATACTGACCTATCTACCATATAACATCCCTGCACCTCCTCATACTGACCTATCTACCATATAACATCCCTGCACCTCCTCATACTGACCTATCTACCATATAACATCCCTGCACCTCCTCATACTGACCTATCTACCATATAACATCCCTGCACCTCCTCATACTGACCTATCTACCATATAACATCCCTGCACCTCCTCATACTGACCTATCTACCATATAACATCCCTGCACCTCCTCATACTGACCTATCTACCATATAACATCCCTGCACCTCCTCATACTGACCTATCTACCATATAACATCCCTGCACCTCCTCATACTGACCTATCTACCATATAACATCCCTGCACCTCCTCATACTGACCTATCTACCATATAACATCCCTGCACCTCCTCATACTGACCTATCTACCATATAACATCCCTGCACCTCCTCATACTGACCTATCTACCATATAACATCCCTGCACCTCCTCATACTGACCTATCTACCATATAACATCCCTGCACCTCCTCATACTGACCTATCTACCATATAACATCCCTGCACCTCCTCATACTGACCTATCTACCATATAACATCCCTGCACCTCCTCATACTGACCTATCTACCATATAACATCCCTGCACCTCCTCATACTGACCTATCTACCATATAACATCCCTGCACCTCCTCATACTGACCTATCTACCATATAACATCCCTGCACCTCCTCATACTGACCTATCTACCATATAACATCCCTGCACCTCCTCATACTGACCTATCTACCATATAACATCCCTGCACCTCCTCATACTGACCTATCTACCATATAACATCCCTGCACCTCCTCATACTGACCTATCTACCATATAACATCCCTGCACCTCCTCATACTGACCTATCTACCATATAACATCCCTGCACCTCCTCATACTGACCTATCTACCATATAACATCCCTGCACCTCCTCATACTGACCTATCTACCATATAACATCCCTGCACCTCCTCATACTGACCTATCTACCATATAACATCCCTGCACCTCCTCATACTGACCTATCTACCATATAACATCCCTGCACCTCCTCATACTGACCTATCTACCATATAACATCCCTGCACCTCCTCATACTGACCTATCTACCATATAACATCCCTGCACCTCCTCATACTGACCTATCTACCATATAACATCCCTGCACCTCCTCATACTGACCTATCTACCATATAACATCCCTGCACCTCCTCATACTGACCTATCTACCATATAACATCCCTGCACCTCCTCATACTGACCTATCTACCATATAACATCCCTGCACCTCCTCATACTGACCTATCTACCATATAACATCCCTGCACCTCCTCATACTGACCTATCTACCATATAACATCCCTGCACCTCCTCATACTGACCTATCTACCATATAACATCCCTGCACCTCCTCATACTGACCTATCTACCATATAACATCCCTGCACCTCCTCATACTGACCTATCTACCATATAACATCCCTGCACCTCCTCATACTGACCTATCTACCATATAACATCCCTGCACCTCCTCATACTGACCTATCTACCATATAACATCCCTGCACCTCCTCATACTGACCTATCTACCATATAACATCCCTGCACCTCCTCATACTGACCTATCTACCATATAACATCCCTGCACCTCCTCATACTGACCTATCTACCATATAACATCCCTGCACCTCCTCATACTGACCTATCTACCATATAACATCCCTGCACCTCCTCATACTGACCTATCTACCATATAACATCCCTGCACCTCCTCATACTGACCTATCTACCATATAACATCCCTGCACCTCCTCATACTGACCTATCTACCATATAACATCCCTGCACCTCCTCATACTGACCTATCTACCATATAACATCCCTGCACCTCCTCATACTGACCTATCTACCATATAACATCCCTGCACCTCCTCATACTGACCTATCTACCATATAACATCCCTGCACCTCCTCATACTGACCTATCTACCATATAACATCCCTGCACCTCCTCATACTGACCTATCTACCATATAACATCCCTGCACCTCCTCATACTGACCTATCTACCATATAACATCCCTGCACCTCCTCATACTGACCCTTCTGCCATATACCATCCCTGCAGCTCCTCATACTGACCCTTCTGCCATATACATCCCTGCAGCTCCTCATACTGACCTATCTACCATATAACATCCCTGCACCTCCTCATACTGACCTATCTACCATATAACATCCCTGCACCTCCTCATACTGACCTATCTACCATATAACATCCCTGCACCTCCTCATACTGACCCTTCTGCCGTATGGCATCCCTGCACCTCCTGATTCTGTACACGCTCCCTGCTTACACTGATCACACACATGAATATGGGTTGGTGTGAGGGGTCGGTTGGATGGGTTAGTTGATGATTTGGGGTGAATGTGTCTCCTCTGACCCCTCTCCTCCTCTAGATCTGACAATGCCTCTGGATAGACAGCTGCTGCTACTTCTTGCCCTCTTCACCCTTCCTGCCCTCACTGGGGCTTTTTTTGGCTGGTTTACACGCAAGTCATCCAGTCGTCCCTCTACAGCCCTCAAGGAAGTGAATCAGGACCCCAAATCTCTCCCCAACGCTCCCTTTGAGATGACGACGGCCGATGACAAGTTTCTGGCTGAAGCCCAACAACTGGAGATGTCCCCCCTGGACAGCTGTCACTATAAGGTGCGGGGGGCCCCATAATCCCCGCATCACCTGGCATTCTCTTGTGGATTGTATGTAGAATAGGTGGCAGTGTCTTGTCGTTGGTCTTTCGTCAGGTCGTGAGTCAGCTGAGGACGTCTTGTACGGAAATGTCTGAAGAGGAGATTGCAAAACTGGGGGTGACTCTGTTCAACTGCCAGGCAGAGGTAGAGGGGCGCAAAACGTACCCCTGTACTGAAGACATGGTGAGTATGCAGGGCTTTCACCTGATGTGCCACCTGCTGGCTGTGTGTGTGTAATGCAGCATTGTTACTGGGCGCAATGCACTTGTTTCCTGGATGGAGAATATTTGGGGGTTGCAGGACGCAATATATAGAGCCTGTGTATCATGGGTAATACGGTTATTGCCAGCTTCCTCGTGTCATTGGCCAGATCCAGAGCTACGTTTCTATTACGTTTCAAGGCATTGCGTGTTTTATATGCACTCCCTCGGCCGTACATACTCTTGTTATTTTACGCTTGCCAAACCCCGCCTTAACTGTACACCGCGTAACCGCTGCAGCACGTACGTAACTGTCTAAGCGTGCCCAGACGGCTGCCTCTAGATGCCCCTCCCCCCGCCTCTGAAGCGTGATTACGGGTCTCGTATGCCTGGCAAGCCCTTTTGTTCGTAGTTACGCTGCTGATCTAGGCTGGCACGTGTGTTCACCGTTGGGTGGCATAACATCTGGCGTGCGCAGTAAATACTAATGTGCGATTTTTAAGTAAGCGTAAAATCGCTGGTGTATGTACTTCTGGATGGACCCATTGTGTTGTCATGTGAAGTACATTTTAGTGTCACCTCTATTATAATTCTATAACTGACCATTCATGATGTCACCTTTATTATGGTTCTAGTACTGTCCCTTATTGATGTCACCTCTGTACTATGATTCTGTGACTGTCCCTTATTGATGCCAGCTCTGTATTATGGTCCTATAGCTGTCCCCTATTGATGATGTCCCCTCTGTACTATGATTCTGTGCCCGTCCCTTATTAATGATGTCACCTCTGTACTATGATTCTGTGCCCGTCCCTTATTGATGATGTCACCTCTGTACTATGATTCTGTGACTGTCCCTTATTGAGGATGTCACCTCTGTACTATGATTCTGTGACTGTCCCTTATTGATGATGTCACCTCTGTACGATGATTCTTTGCCCGTCCCTTACTGATGTCACCTCTGTACTATGATTCTGTGACTGTCCCTTATTGAGGGTGTCACCTCTGTACTATGATTCTGTGACTGTCCCTTATTGATGATGTCACCTCTGTACTATGATTCTGTGACTGTCCCTTATTGATGATGTCATCTCTGTACTATGATTCTGTGACTGTCCCTTATTGATGATGTCACCTCTGTACTATGATTCTGTGCCCGTCCCTTATTACTGATGTCACCTCTGTACTATGATTCTGTGCCCGTCCCTTACTGATGTCACCTATGAGCTGCTGTGTATGAAGTGTGGGTCTCATTTGAGCTGCTGTTGATCAGACTCTTGCAGAATGCACGGCTCCCATGGACCCGGATACCTGGAACGCTTATCACATTGTCAGCAACAGAGCGCGGTCTGTCTGCTACGCCACACGCCAGCTGCACTTCCGCCGCCGGACAGAGCTTACCGTCAACACACTGGTGTCCACCGCCGTCAGCCAGCTGGAGGCCATGAAGATTCTGAAGGTCAGGACACGGGGGGCCTGGTATTGTGTTTGGTCACGTATGGCTCTGCAGGGGCGGGGCCAGCTCCCTCATGCTCTGTGTTGTCATGTTAGAGCAAGCTGGGACTTGTAGTTTTGCATCACCCGGAGAGACGCAGGTTGCCCAGCCCAGGGCTAGCCTTTGCTGGCCAGCCGTGTTTAGTGCTTTGGCGGGATAACACTGGCCACACACTATAGAATGTCTCATCCAATAATCAGGTAATTCCGTCTGACTGGTAATTAGGGTATTTGCTGGTGTTCTTGCACATAGGTCCCCCGTCATACAGTCTGATCACCCTCATCTCTATGTCCAGGAGTCCGTCCCATGATCACTCGATCCGGAATCTGGTGTCTTCCACATAAACGATGATGGCTTTTATATCGGACTCTCCAGCGCCCTCCAGTGTCCCCCTCACGTAACCTCTTCTCTCTGCAGGACGGACAGGAGGAGCTGAAGGAGCTGACGTCTGAGTCCCTGCAGAAAGTTCTTAGCAGTCAGGCCGATCTCCTAACACAACAGGAGGAGCTGCAGAGCAACCAGCAGGAGATGGAGATGTCAATCAGTGGCAACCTGGAGCTACTGGCCGAGGAGAAGGCGCTGATCTCCAGCGGTCACCACCTGGTGGCTCAGATGATAGAGGGGATTGCCCGGAAGATGGGTACGGGGAGCCTCATATGGGTGACTCCATCATACGTGTAACGATACAGACACAGAACTTCCATAGCGCCTTATTGCCTGTCCTGTTCCTGTGGGGTGTGTAGGGCCTCCATACCCCCAATCCTATCATCAGTCATCATTGTCATTGGACAGTGCACAATACTCGTATGTGTATATAACAATGTGCCCAGTGTATGGACCAGCAGGGATTTATTTACTGGTTATTATATGTAATATAACGAGGTCTGAATATTGACGAGCTGTTATTAGCGATGCTGTGTGGGTGAGACGCGCTCTGTACCAGGCACAGGTTTGGTATAGAGATTTGGGACATGTAGGGGAAGGGTCCGGTTTGGCTGTTACTCATTCTGTATTATCCTTGTAGTTTGCTATTGTGCTGGGTCAGTGTTCATGAGTTTACTGGATATAAGTGAATGGTTTAGTGACCCTGCATGGCGTTACGTCTCCTCTGTGCGCCTGGAAGTGGTAAAGGTTTTGTAGCATCGCTGTGGTTAATGGGTGAAGGGTTCATGGGATTGGGATAGATCACCCCTGTCCCATGCTGGAGGCTGTGGCTGATTGGGTGTCTCCAGGATGGGGGCAGTGGGGGTCCCTCTGGTTATTATATACCCCGGGTGATGTAATGTCCTCCGTTGCTGATTGGGCGTCTCCAGGATGGGATCAGTGGGGGTTGATGGGCAGTGGGGGTCTCTGGGTATTATATACCCTGGGTGATGTAATGTCCTCAGTTGCTGATTGGGTGTCTCCAGGATGGGATCAGTGGGGGGCAGTGGGGGTCTCTGGGTATTATATACCCCGGGTGATGTAATGTCCTCCATTGCTGATTGGGTATCTCCAGGATGGGATCGGTGGGGGGCCGGGGGGGGTCTCTGGGTATTATATACCCTGGGTGATGTAATGTCCTCCGTTGTTGATGCTGTTCCTGTCTTCGTTGCAGAGAATGTGAGCGGACACCTGAAGGAACAGGACTCTGAGCTGCAGGAGGGACACAGGTCCATACTGGCCGACCTGTCCGAGGTCCGGGCCAGATCACAGGAAGTCTACTCCAAGATTGGTAGGTCTGCTCCTGGCCAGCTGCTGGCTTTATGGTCCTGTCCTTTACTACTGGTGACAGTCAGAAAGTCAATGGGCCTGATCCAGAGCTATGCTTGTGTGTGCGTAGCGTATTACCGCCAAGCGTACCTCCGATGCCGGCGATAGGCGCTCCCCTTGCTCATACTTGGCTTTGCTCTCATACGCTCAGCGATCCCTACCCTAACTATTCTGTTCGTAACCGCGGGCGTCCGTATGGTCATTGCGTGGTTATGACAATTAGCGCGCCCATACTGTACGATTTAAATGCCTCGCCCCGCCCTCGATGCGTATTTACGGATTTCGCAAGGCAGACACGCCCCTCGATCATTATAATACTAATACGCTCGCGACTCATACTCAGAATTTCTGAGCGTGACGTCTGTCCCGCGCATGCGCAGTGAGTACAAAGAGCCGTTTTTACGCTTACAATCGCCGCAAAAACACACGAGCGCAGGTCTGGATCAGGCCCAATGTCAGTAACTGTGTATTATGGGGTGGATATGGATGCGGTGACTGTATTATGGGTGTATCGGGGTGGGATACGGTGACTGTATTATGGGTATATTGGGGTGGGATATGGATGCGGTGACTGTATTATGGGTGTATCGGGGTGGATGCGGTGACTGTATTATGGGTATATCGGGGTGGGATATGGGATATGGGACTGTATTATGGGTATATCGGGGTGGGATATGGTTACGGTGACGTTGTTATGGGTGTATCGGGGTGG
>WWET01006587.1:30313-43622 GCA_011038615.1 Limnodynastes dumerilii
ATTATGTAGGGAAAACTGTAGAATTAAAGAGTCACCCCAATATAAATATCACAGATACGTAGTAAATTGTTGGAGATTACTATGCCCAATTACTATGCATGCTCGTTTGGCGTGTAAGAGATATTGTCAGACAGATCCCATAATCCACTCGCACAAGCCATGGTCACACCTGATCCCTGCCATTCGGAAGGGGAAAAGAAACAGGAGAAGCATGAGGGATAACCAAGAAAAGAAATGTGAGGGGTTAAACCCAGTACAGACATGTATTTGTGAGTACTGTACTGATCCACCAGAAATAAGGTGTGAGGAATGGTGTAACTCTCCATTCACTCGAAAGGACAACGCTTTGTTATACCTGCATGAAGCGGTAGGAAAGACTGCAAGGAAAGAAAACTGTTGGACCTGCTCACATACGCCCATTAATGCAAAAAAAGCAGGATGGGTAATAGTACCAACAACACTGAAAGAATTAGCAGAAATACAATAGGATGATGGTGAAAGGGAAGTACATATTAAGAAATATTTAACTGACCCTTCCTTCCTGTACACCCCTAGGCTGGGGGGAAAAGTTAATTTTTGTATTACCATAGAGCAAAAATCTGAGGGAGCACATATCCAAGCAAAAATAAGTCCTAAGGAAAGAACAATGGGAAATTTGCCATGCAGTCGAGTTGCTATAAGTGTGGGAGAGGTAAAGGAAATCCTTCCATACTGGTAAATGATTGTAAAGGAAGTGTGCAGAGAGTAGGGGTTTGATTGAGGAAAGATTACCCTGATTGGTTAAATAAATCCACCGTACAAAATTGTATTGGTAATGGCACCCGCATAACTCCAAACGACACCAGAGGGATGTTTCAGAGAATAGAAGGGATGTGGAGGGGGACTCCCTCATTGCTACCCGAAGACCTCTATTTCTTTTGTGGGCATAAGGCCTATAAATGGCTCCCATATGGAGGGTATGGAAATTGCACCATTGGAAGAGTCATTCCCAACATCTATAGTTACACACATCAGGAACTGAAAAACCTCATTGACCCCAACAGATCCCGTCTGCATGAGAGCAACATACTGCACATACATACTAGGGAAGTAATTACTTACTCAGGGTCAGATAGAGAGTTGATTGATGATCCCTGGTATAATAGATTAGGAATAGATTCCCTTTGGGGCTTTCATAATTATAACCTGTTCACAAGCCTGGAGGAACTTATATGATTTATGATGAAACATTCAGATATGTGGGTAAGGAATTGAAGGAGGTAAAAAAGGAAGTCCTGCAGCATAGGATGGTATTAGATTACCTGGCTGCACAGTCAGGAGGATACTGTATGACCCTTATAACCCAGCACAGTGTACAGTATTGCACCTTCCTAACTAATGAAACTGATGACCCTGAGAGGGTCATAGAGCAACACATACAGGAGGTGGTGGATTTGAAAGTGCAGTACAAGAAGGAACATAACAACCCAGGCCCCCGAGTGGTTATGGGGGGGGGGGGCCTTCTCCTCCTGAGTGGTTGGAGTGGTTAGGGGGGGGGACTTCTCCTGGCTCAACCCAAAGAACTGGTTCCGTAGAATAACGGGGTGGTTGATGGCAATATTGATGATGCTGGCAAAAATAGCTGGTTTAGTATTATTGTTCTATGTGCTGATCAAATTATTTTTCTGTTGCTTCATATGTATAAGGAAAAGGCTGAACAAAGGGATATGTGAAACTAAGGAGAAAGTGACAGAGAAAGCTGTACAAGACCCTGAGGCGTGTCTATGATGATCCAGACGCAGTAATGATTCATTTGGCAAAACGTGAGGACACCCTAGAAAGAGATACAGCACAAAGGAATGGACAAGACAGAGTTGAGCACCCTATACCCTCATCCTAAAAATAGAGTACAAGAGATGCCTCTAGATAAACCAGGACCCTACCATGAAGGACAGTTATTACCCTCCACCTGGAAGGATATATGGACTTTTATTGAGGTGACTAGCACCACCAAGTGGGCAAAGTATTCACAGGGACCAAGTTTTCGCCAAATTGTGGTCTGGGAGGGAGCCTGAGTTATCCAGTAGTATGGCAGGTAGGAGTTATTTTAGTATAAAAAGGAGGGTTTGTAAGGGTTGAAATGAAGTTATACGTAAAATAACTAGTACTCCATTTTGTATATCTGTATCCATTTTTTGCTTTGAATTTAAGTACAGCAAAAAATTCTGTTATTTTGTGCATATAGAAGAAATAGAAGGTTATGTGAACAAAACATTTTGATGTTATGGCTAAGCTTGTTTTGAGAAACTTTGCAAGATAGAGCCTCAGGAATGTTCTCCTAGAGGTCTTGGCCTATGAAGATAACAGTTACTGACGAACTTGCAGTTAAGAATATTTTATTGTTTTCTTTTGCTAATTAAATTGCTATTTCTTTTCTTTTGCTAATTAAATTCCTTAAACTGGTGTATGTGACAAGCACATTATAAAAATCTGTATGTTAAGCTAATAAACCAGAACTCATTTGGAACACCAGCTACGCGTGTCTCAATCTGACTTCTCCGGCCGACAGAACAAAGATCCTTGTAAGACCCTCTCCGTGGAAGGTCTAGGTGGGGGAACACCTCCAACACACTCCTTTTATTGTACTAAATATGCCTCCAAAAAAAACCCAAGCCATCGCCTCTTCAGATGCCGGTTCGTTTCTCAGTTCAGTCTCCACACTGAGGAGCTTGAAAACAAGATCCAACTTGGCTCCTCCATCACAACCTCCTGACATTCTGATGAGGATACAAGAAAATGACCTCCGAGCTGCTAGAAATGCTGAAGATTCTGACCTTTTGGGTGATCTACAGATGTTTCCTGATTTATCGGCAACCCTCAATCGGAGAAGAGAACTTCGCCCCATTACTATTGCCCTCCGAGCCCATGGCATTCCTTATAGGTGGGGATATCCTGTAAAGCTTTTGGTACACCACTCTAACAGTCTGCATATCATCTCTTAAGTCGAAGAAGGTCTGCCGCTCCTCGCTGCATGGAATGTTCCAGTCCAGGCTTTCAAGTCTAACCACCCATCCCCGATTCAAGCAGACTGGATTCAGGTTGGAAGGATGCAGTGACAGTTTGTGAGTGAGATATTCCAAATGATGGCCCATATCTATCTTGTTCAGATGTAGTATCTGTTTACTATTCCTAACTTTGTTATTTTTTTTATATAGATTGGGTACATAGTACTATGTTTGTGCCACTTTTACGCGACAGCTTTAATTGTTTTTGCTAATCCCTTTTCATATATTATTGCAGTTGAAGTTAGATATTTACTAGAGGTATGCACACCCACAGATTTTTATTGTTGTAAGACGATAATTAACTAACCTTTAGACATGGGCCTAAAAATACGCGCCTTTCTGTTATAAGGTATTTCGCTTTATTCTGAATCTCTGTTTATGTCTGTCCTTAAATATTAAAAACATACACCCCAGCCATGATGTCCCTGTTAGGACAAAGGACCCCTCATCAGTTGCATTTACTAAACTACTCTTTAATTTGACCTATTTTATATATGGAGGGTACTACACCCAGGGCCGCCATCAGAAATGGTGGGGCCCGGGACTGAAAAAATACAGGCCCCCCCCCCCTGGAATTTTTAACATGCATACACCTATCAGATATATATATATGTGTGTGTGTGTGTGTATATATATTGAGCCTACTTTGACATTTCTATTGAATGTCTATCGCATCTAGTGAGTGTTTAATGTGACTTTTAAAAAGTAATAAAGATTGCTTTTATGTGCACTATTTGCGGTGCTTGTGTTGTCTTCTCTTCCATTGCATGCATATCCATCACAAGTGTTGGTGCCGGAGAGAGGCTTCTGCAATCAAAAGAATACTCCTCCCCCAAGAGACAGCGGCTTACACAAGTGACTGCGGCGAGCATCATCCTGTATAGAGGACCGCAGGCAGTGCCGCCGGGAACACAGTGCAACATGCGGTGAGAGGAGGAATCAAGTTTGGACAAAGGAGAAACTCTATGAGCCTTTTGCATCAGAGCGTGAGTGATCCACATTTCTTTTAACTTTGAATACTTTGCTATACGAATAACAGGATTGGGAATGATCATTCTACACATTTGTGACATTGGGTTGGATCCAGACTAAAGGCAGGCCCCCACACAATACACCCATCCTGAGTCACCGCCCCCTCCCCCACATGTACTCTCATCATTTGCCACCAGCCCCCCACAGCAGTCCCATGATTTACTTACCTCACCTCTTCCTCCCCTGCGTGCGTTCCCTCCTCGGCAGTCCGACAGCTCTGCACCACATGTGATGATGTAACATGTTGTGACATCATCACCCAGAGTGCCGCGGGCCCGTGGACCTTCAGAAGGGTAATGCAGAGGTCTGAAATGCATTCAGACCTTTGCCAAGAAAATTAAAACGCTGCGATTTTTATTTTACTAGTGTCCTGGGCGGGACAGAGAGGAGGCCTGGGGCTATGTCGGACCCCCTCTCTGTCCGGGCCCGGAACACTAGGCCCGGCAGTCCTCCCCTGATGGCGGCCCTGACTACACCCTAGTAACAGAGATTACTCCTTTTTTTTTGCCCCACATAATACCTATTCTCGCATTGACTTAATACTCATAGACAAGGTGACCCTGAACTTGCTGATGCTATATCAGATTACCTGCATCTTAATACACCTGAACATACTCACCCCACAAACCATTGGTGTGCCCTTAAGGCTGTCCTAGGGGGAGTCGCTATCAAAATTGATTCCAGAACTTATTGCCAAAATTCTTTTCCCCACTCTGGGTTAATAATAAGGCTCTCTCGCTTGGAGACAGCACACAAAATCTCCCCCAACCCTCAAACCAAATTAGAGTTAGATGAGACCCATAGACACTGAAATTGATGACAATCAAGTGTCCTTTGATAAACTAAAACAATGCTACTACTCTTCTGCTAATAGAGCAGGTAGAATGCAAGCCCGTAAGCTTAGAGCCCATCAATCCTCTACTCAAGTTAAGCACTTAGTTGCATCTAAAGGTAACAAATTTATTAACCCTCTTCATATTGCTAACTATTTTGCTGACTATTACTCCCACTTATATAATTTAAATAAGGGTAAAGAGCTATTCCAGCCAACCCCAGAGACGTTAACTTCTTTCCTGGATGATATTACGCTACTTTGTCTATCTGAGGAGGACCTGTTCCTACTAAATTCCCCATGGTCACTACAAAAAGTTACGTCAGTTATTAAATCCCATTAAATCCCTCCCTAAAGGGAAGGCTCCGGGTCCTGATGGCTTTATTGCTGATTTCTAAAAAGCATATGAAGACTGTATAGGGCCCCTGCTGACGGACCCTATTTAATGGAATTAAACAGGGGAACATTCCCATCTGAAAAGCTTGCTGCCCAGGTTATTACCATTCCAAAACCAGGAAAACTTTGGAAAACTATAGATCTATTGCTCTCTTAAATGTGGATTTAAAAATCTACGCAAAATTGCTAGCGAGTAGAATTGCCCCTCTACTACCATCTTTAATTCACTCTGACCAAGTGGGATTTATTATGGATTGACAGGCTTCAGATGCTACCAGGCATGTTTTGAAATACTTAATACCAAAAACTATCAGGGACTTCTCCTGCGGAGAAAGCCTTTGATCGTTACATTGGGGCTACATGTATCAGGTCCTCCCTAAATTTGACTTTAAGGGTCCTATACTGCATTCCATTTTAATGTCATACTCCCTACCTAATGCCTGTATCTTCTGTAATGGATTTCTCTCTGATACCTTCCCTCTAACTAATTGCATTATCAGGGGTTTCCCCTTTCACCGCTGATATTTGCAATGTAACCCCTAGCTGAAAAGGACCGAAGTACTCCTACATTCCCAGGTTTTCAATTTGGTTTAACAGTACACAAAATATGTCTCTTTGATGATGATGTTTTATTATTTGTGTCTGACCCACTGTCCTCCCTGCCTGCTTTAGATGATAATCTGAGAGAGTACTCTCAGGCCTCTTTATATAAATTAAATGTCTCTAAAACCGAGGTCCTTCCTATTAATCTACCCCGTGAATTAACCAGACAACTTAACTACTCTTACTCATATGTTAAAAAAACAGAATCTCTCTCTAATTTAGGAATCCAGATTTTATCATCCATTGCTAACATTTTTGAGACCAATTATGTCCCCCTACTCTCTCAACTTTCTAACTTGACTAGAGGATGAATGCACCATGAGATCTCCTGGTTGGGTCACATAGCTGCCTTTAAAATCACCATCCTTCCTAAGATCCTATACTTATAGAACTATCCCTTACCTTCTCCCTACCAAACTAATTAACAAATTATGAACACTCATGACTTCCTAAATTTTGCGACCTCTTGACTATCGCTTCCTAGAAATGCTAGCGGCGTATTATTGCCAGATCTAGTCCACTGTCAACAGGCATTCCTATTGGTGCAGATTAGAGATTGGTCTCTGTCTCGAGGTTATAAGGTTTGGGTGGACATCTGTTAACTAATTTTTTCAGTTGGCTGACCTTTTATGGACACTCCATTTACTAAGTTCTGCAGGCCCCCCCCCACCAACACATAGAAACATCAAAAATTGATGGCAAATAAGAGCCACATGGCCCATCCAGTCTGCCCAGTTGGTTATTTAAAACTCTACTGACCCTAGACCCTATTTACCCTATATATGTTCTACTGTGTTGGCCTCAACAACCTCAAATGGGAGGCTATTCAACTTATCTATCACCCTTTCAGTGAAGTAATTTTCCTCACATTTCCTCTGCATCTACCACCCTCCAGTTTATATTCATGTCCTCGTGTTCTACTACACCTCTCACAACCGGTAACAGCCCTTGATATATTTTAAAGCTTCTATCATATCCTCCCTCTCCCTTCTCTGATCCAAGCTATACATTTTTAGTTCCTTTAGACTTTCTTGGTATGTTTTGTGACACATGCCATTGACCATTTTAATTGCTCTTCTTTGCATAGTCTCTAATCTATTTATGTATTTCTGGAGATATGGCCTCCAGAACTGAACACAGTATACTAGGTGAGGTTGTACCAACGATCTATAATGAGGCATCACTACTTCTGTCTTTCTAATTCCTCTCCCTATGCAACCAAGCTGACAATTTCGCAGGGGCTCAAAGTGTGGGATAATTGTGTTAATTGACAAGTGGAGCTTTTATCTATTAGAAATAATAGCAGCTGTACAGAGGAGTGTGTCACTGCCTCAAAAAATCCAAATAGAGCTTACAATATACTTAAAAAAGAGAGAAGGTACAGCGCTCACAACAATTATAAAAAGCACTAGAGTTGGCTTAAATAATCAACATGGGAGAACGGCATTTGATTTTTAAAACAATATTTATTTATTCAGTAATAATAAAAATATATACACATATATCTAAATATAGGCACAATGGGCCTGATCCAGACCTACGCTCACGAGCGATCGTACGCTGGTCGTAAGCGTAAATTCGGCAGAAAAAACACACTGCGCATGTGCAGAGTGACAACTTCTGGTCGTTCCAAAGACCTTTTCGTAGCGGCGATTCAGGCGTCCGTATTCTTTGCGTTTTTTCCGACGACGGTCTGTGTTTATATTACGAAGTTAGTACGGACGCTGGAGTTAGGGAATGTAGGCGGGGGGCGGTGGTGTATAGAGCCAAAAATATGAGAATTGTGTCAATGTCCCAATATTTATGGACCTGACTATAAATATATATATATATATATATATATATATACATACATACATACATACATACATACATACATACATACATACATACATACATACATACATACATACATACATACATACATACATACATACATACATACATACATACATACATACATACATACATACATACATACATACATACATACATACATACATACATACATACATACATACATACATACATACATACATACATACATACATACATACATACATACATACATACATACATACATACACACATACACAAACACACACACTTTACATACACACAAACTAGATAACAATAAAGTGATTACTATTTTTTTTTCTGTTTTCCAAGGACGCCTTTTTTTAACTATTGTCGTTACAATAATGTTGAATTATACAGTGGTCAGAAGTATGCAATCTGTATTGTATGGTATAGCGGTCACTGGGATAATGGGCCTGATCCTGAGCTACGGAAACGAAAACTGAAAATCATTCGTAGAACCATAAAAAGTAAGTATAGTGCCAGGTGTCTCTTTAGCTGAAGGACAGTATGTATGTGTTCTGCAAATGTTGATATGTGCTGCTGTATGCATGTATGCCATGTCTGCATGCTAAGTTGTAGGTCAGTCATGTGATGTCTTAATGTTTCTACTTTTATAGTTGAAGTGAAGATAGCATATTAAATATCTATGCATACAACTTGTAGTCAAATTTAACCCTAACTGCATTGCGGCAAGACAACTTCATGAAAGGGTGGAGTTAAGGGGAGTGCCACTCAAACAAAGTATTAAAAAATTTAATGTTTGAGCACAACCAAGTCTTCAAGTATTATATGAAATGTGTTGACATTAAAAATATGTTTTTATTTCTAATTATGTTATATAAAACTTTATTTACAACATATCATACAGAAAGAGACATTGACCACATCTCTGCAATGCCACTTGACACGAGTTTGGATGGACAGGAGACTGATAAGTGTCTCACGGATGTATCATGGACAAAGAACATCAAAGCAAAAAAATTTCAAGTAGTGCCACTGGTAAGCGTGCTTGCTAATTGATTACACATGTATATATAATCTTTTTTAATTTGTGTTTATGGTTACGGTAATAACAAAGGGAATAGGTGTATTAGTGAGTGATTTTGTTAAGAGGAGTTAAAGGGAACAGGTGGCATAGTAACGGGTTAAAGGGAACAGGTGGCATAGCAACAGGGGTTAAAAGGAACAGGTGGCATAGCAACAGGGGTTAAAAGGAACAGGTGGCATAGTAACGGGTTACAAGGAATAGGTGGCATAGTTAGAGGGGTAAAAGGGAACAGGTAGCATTGTGTGTGTTAATGGTAAGAGGGGTAAGCAACAGAACATGTAGGTTATGTATATGGCTATGGCAACGATTAATAATAAAACATTTGTGAGCAATAATTTTTTTTTCTGTTTTTCTGATGACAGTAATGGAAGTCCCAAAGTGAAACAACTTGAGGATGACCCAAACGCAAAGCAAATCCTGAAACTGACCAAACAGTGCATAAAAATGCTTAAAAGTATAATTTTAATGCTTAAAATTAAGGAGAATTACAAAACTATGCAAGCCTATGGCTAGCATTATATAAAAAAGTTATTTGTGTACAGTATGCTTTTAAGTCATTGTTGTGATTGTTTCCAACAGGAAAATGTTAGGTTTTTATGGTAACCTATGCTGACATTTATCAATGTTCACTAGTAATCTTCTTTCACTTTCATTGCATATTTCATTGATGTTCAATAAAACACGTACGTACATTCACAGTGCATCTGTGTGGTTATTAAAAATTCTTCATACATGTTATATTTCACTGCAACAAATCCATGTCCCACAGCTCTTGATGCACAAGGATGGACCTGCATATATAAACAGGTGTTTTTAACAAAGGCGCTGCATGAAATGTCCCAGGTCATTTGCATAAGCACGCCTCTACTTCACCATATATTTATCGCCGAAGATCTAACAATTATCGTGAAATGGCCATATACTATGCGATTTTTCAAAAAATCTGGTGCTTTTTATCGTTTTAAATCAAACATGTCAAAAGATCAAATATGGCCAGCTTAAGCCTAAACTTACTCTTCTAAGAGCCCATCCCCAAAATCCAGACTCCTTGCATTTCTTGTGTGGCGTGTAGCCCTAGACCTTTGTTAAGCTTTTAACCATTGGTGAGGAAATCCTTATTTGCATTTACACAGACTTGAGAGTTAAAATTAGAAGGGGGCTTGTGTATCCAAATATTTCTTGTAATGTCTCCTTTGAGGTTGTGTATTGGGTCTTTGCATGAGAAAATATCCATTAAGAAATGACCTCGATAAGTCTTGCTTTCTCCCACCAACTGAAATTATTCAGTGCATAATTGCAACCTTTTTTGCCTTTCGCTCCTTTTATTTTCATAAGAAATTATTTGTAACTGTTTTGCATTATGAACTTCACAATAAATGTTTATTAAAAAAGTTGATGTCTCTGGGCCTGAGTCACACTTAAGAATGCGATAGGTTCCTAAATATGCGCACCTAATAGCAAGGAAACTCCCTCGGCACGCCCCCGGTTTTTAGGTTCTTATGTGACTTACGAGTTCCGTAGGGCTCCCTTAACTGTAGGTTCGCATTTGAATGCGTAGGGATAGTACTTAGGAGCTTAACTGCATAACCACACCTTCATTTGGTCATTTAAATGCCTCTCTGCACCCAAATCTGCGTATCTGCTTAGTTACTTATTCACAGAACGCCCCTTTTTGCGTATGTTACTACAAACCTAGAGACTTTAGGTGCGCAATGTATAAGGACGTAATTTGCATGCGTCAGTTCAATGTAAACAGCTTATAAAAGTTACATACACATGCGCAGTGCATCCGTTCTTAAATATACGCAATTCAATGTAAACAGCTTATAAAAGTTACATACACATGCGCAGTGCATCCGTTCTTAAATATACGCACCTAAAATACGCAGATTCTTAAGTGCGAATCAGGCCCAATAATATTAGTAATAATAAAATAATAATAATAATAATAATAAAAGTAATAATCATAATAAAATAAAATCAAAATCAAATAATAATAATCATAGTGATAAACAATCAATATCCAGTTCCATTGAATTCAATTGTATCATTCAAGCCTTCCGGTGTGAGTGTTTGAAGGGTGAAAATCCAGTAGGCTTTGCGTTGGCAAAGCCTACTGTATTTTTCCCCCCTCTTAGTGTGGAGGAGACTACTTCTAATACACAGACAGTTTAAAATTCCGGGTTCCCCGAATGATGATGATGAGCAAAATGTTTCAAGAAGGTAAAGTTCTTTTCTATTACTTGTTTAATTTGATGAGATTTATTATTAAATATTGTTATGAATGAAATATTAAAATCAATCAATCAAGAACTTTAGCTTCTTGAAACAAGATGATCTAATTGCCCCTTTAATAAAGGACAAACTGAGATTGGTGTTCAAAAAAAATAAGAATTTTAAAAATTACCTAGCACCAAGCTTAGTGAAATTCCCTTCTAACAATGGTATATTAAATAGGGAAACAAATAAAAATACTTTGGGTTGTTTCAAATGCCATAAACCCGTGTGTTTAACTTGTAAAGCTATTACAAACAATGAAACAAGCATTCAATCCTTTGTAAATAAGAAAAATTACCTGACCCTGAATATATTATACCAAAGTACATAAGTCACATATTGCTATAATATTGCACTTTGCTCTTTGCACTTTAAAGAACTTTGGAACGAGCCTGTTAAACCATTTGTGGACTATTACTGACACGAACAGTTTATCATAGCCATTTGGCAAAGTAAACCAGAAGCGGAAGGAGCTCCATGTTAGAGAGCCGGAGATCGTGACTCCAGGAGCGGTCCAGGCAGGACGTAAATTCTTAAATACATCACTCCTCTTACACATTGGAGCCGAAGGAAGATTGTGCATGAGTTTCATACCGGTCAATGGAGGGGAATGCTATTATCGGCAGGCTGCTATCCTTTATGGTGGTATGTTACATATTCCTATCCTACCTTTGGACCTATTACCGATTATAGCTAATACGCATGCGTAGTAACTATTTTAGGTAATCTACGTAGCATTTTGTTGCGTATATGTGGGCTAATTATTCATTTATTCAGTAATACACACAATATATACACATATATCTAAATATAGGCACAATAAACCCGTTAGTTTCTGACCCCAATTAAAAGTGTAAATCAGTCTCAAGAATCACACATTCAAAGTTTCAGCATCACATTATATTGTGAGCTATACCATAAATGTTGTGGTCTAGTATGTAACCACTTAATATCGTTGCACTGAAGAGTAAAGAAGAGAAAAGAAATTAAATCCCCCGGGTGGCCAAAACCAGGGAATAGTGTCAGTCAATACAGCTATCACAAAATAGAAAAGTTATATCAAATTCCCTCTATGAGGATCCCTTACTCTGGAGATTGGAATACCCAAAAAGAAGGATCCTCATAGAGGGAATTTTATATAACTTTTCTATTTTGTACGTAGATTACCTAACATAGTTACTACGCATGCGTATTAGCTATAATCGGTAATTTAAGGACGTATATGCATTACGTCCAGGATTGTGAATCCGGCCCCAAGACTCTATCTACCCTTCTACCCATACTTCCTATTTGTATATTCCATCTGTTTACTATTACTCTCATAGACATCCCTTTGCGGGTATCTGTACACACACAATTTGTTATAATGCTTGGTCACAAAAAGTTAAAACAGACTGTGCTTAATCTGTGCCTCTAATTCAATTAATGGTGTTTCTCTTTGCATATTCCAGATCATCTAAAAGTTTGTGCAATAATGTGGGCTGCCCTATATTGTTATAATAATTTTAATGTTGAGACCAAAATATAATTTACAGTCAGCATATGCAGATGACAGATTTTATGTAGACATTGGGGTTTCCTTATGTTGTAAATGTAGCTTCAATATATATATATCCTCTAGATGCTGCTCATGTTTCATGTTAAACTAGTTCCTTGCTTTGATTCATTACCATCAGGAAGAACAACAGTTCTACTTTTTAATATAGCTATTTATTGGCAACTGCAGTGATTATGGATAATAATTGTATCAAAACACTTATATCACTATTTAACCTATGGTCATTTAAATTTTATAAATCAGAAAACTGCTTTGTGAGAAAAATATTTTCTAGTTGCAAGAACATACTGGATAACAACAACTATATTCCACCTAGCTTAATTTAGGCATCAGACTACCCCCAGCAAGCACATAACCCCCATTTCCCCCTTCATTGAAAATGTTAGTGTAAATAAGCTATATATGCCCCATCATACTTATCCATATATAAAGTTTTTATGGTGATGTAGTGATATGTGTGGGGAAGGGTGTGTGTGTTTAGGGAATGGGGATATGACTATATTATGAAGGTTGATTTGAACACAAATATAGAAATGTTAGTTAAGCTATATATGCCCCATCATACTTATCCATATATAAAGTTTTTATGGTGATGTAGTGATATGTGTGGGGAAGGGTGTGTGTGTTTAGGGAATGGGGATATGACTATATTATATTAT
>WWET01006587.1:56168-66695 GCA_011038615.1 Limnodynastes dumerilii
CAATATAATTCGCTCCGTGATACCTTGACAGAGACTTTTTGCTTGTATACTTTAGATCCCTCGGATGCCACCTTCCAGATGTATTTGCAGGCCAGATGCCTTCTGGAGGCCTTTTTAACTACCCAGGCCCGTTCTAGTATAGATCATACCCGGCCTAAATACTTTAGGTGGGGCAATAAGACCGGGAGGTTATTAGCGACCCTTTCCAGGCCTTGGGCTAAAAAAACTTATATCATTGCAGTGCGACATCGTGATACCGGTCACATATTGACTGATACTAAAGATATTCAATCCCACTTCACCGCTTATTATGAGGAGTTATATAAATCCCCTACCCTTGATCAGACATTACAGGCTCGACTTCTTCAGTCGGCAGGCTTATCGCGAGTTTCCCCTGACCAAAATGAAATGCTGGTCTCTACCATCACAACAAACGAACTTAACGCTGTCATCTCTTCCCTTCAATTACATAAATCCCCGGGACCCGATGGGTTTTCTGGTGAATACTATAAATTATTGCAACCAGAACTGGTTCCATGTTTACTTGAATTATATAATTGCATCCTGAAAGACCAGCCTAATTATCCCTCATTTAATTCAGCTTTTACATCCCTTATCCCTAAACCGGATAGAGATCCCCAAAAATTAGAGTCTTATAGACCCATCTCTCTCACTAACGTTGATTATAAAATTCTGGGAAAAATAATGGCCAACAGGTTGCAAACGTTAATGCCGGCGGTGCTCACTGACCATCAATTAGGCTTTGTCAAGGGCAGACAGTCGGTGAAAGCCATCAGGTCTGCAATTGCAGCTTCCATAGTTTCCTATCCCAGTCGCCAAACTGATAATATGCTTTTAAGTTTGGACACAACGCGAGCGTTTGACACCGTTTTATGGTCACATATGTTTGCGGTGCTCGAATTTCGACAATTTGATCCTATTTTCATAAATTACATACGTTTTCTGTACACCAACCCTGTCACACAACTGCTTATTAATGGCACCAAGGGCTCCCCGATTACTATGGAGAGAGGGACCAGGCAGGGCTGCCCTCTGTCTCCTCTCCTATTTAACATTGCAATTGACCCACTCCTTCGTCTTCTGCAGAGCCATCAACTATTTGAGGGAATTCAAATTGGTGCCTCTAGTATAAAAATTTCTGCGTTTGCGGATGACTTATTGCTGTATGTAGGGAATCCGCGATTATCCTTGGGGCCCATTCTTGAGCTTCTCCATGACTATGGCAGTATATCGGGTTTTCAGGTTAACATGTCCAAGTCTATGGCTCTTTCCTTTCGTCAAGGCTGTGTTCGACCTGAGTGGGCGGTGGGCCTGTCCTTTGAGTGGGGAAGGAACTTTATTACCTATCTGGGGGTGAAGATTCCCAAGAACCCTGCAAATCTATATGAGTTAAACATATCGGCTGCCATTGGGTCCCTGTCGCGCGAGTTGGATGGGTGGAGGGCTCTCCCCCTCTCCTTCCTGGGTAGAGCCAACCTTATTAAAATGATTTCATTCCCAAAACTCATATATTTGTTACATACACTCCCCTTGCTAATCACGAAGAGAGACACGCTCACCCTGAACACGTTATTTAGGAAATTTATTTGGGCAGGGAAGAAACCACGAATAGGTTTGATTAAACTACAGCAATCCAAGACTAATGGGGGAATTAACTTCCCAAACCTGACAAATTACAACCATGCAGCCCTTCTTAGAATTATTAAAGACTGGCTACTCAAGGGCAATATATATTCCAATTTAGCACTTGAGTCTGGGTTCCTTTCCGGGGTTAGTCTTTCTAGCTTTCTTCACCTTCATGATCAGGAAGTCTCGCCTGAGTTAAGGGATAATCCTCTGTTGTGGTCCACTCGTAAAGTGTGGCACTTGGTACGCCACAGCCTTCATCTCAATGCACACCACTCCCTGTTCCTCCCCTTCCTGGGGAATCCGGAGTTTCAAGACGGTGCGGCTTCCTATCCTTTCACACTTTGGAGTAGGGAAGGTCTGGTCACGGTGGGGCATATATTGGATAGAGGAACAGGCAGATCCTATTCTTATTCTAGAGCGGTGGAGAAGTATCCCTTTCTTCAGGGGTATCAATTGGCATATTTGCAAGCACAATACTATGCCAGCACAGTGTTTAGGGTCTTGACATCAGAAGATAGAATGAACCCTTTTGATATTATGCTACAGAATACCTCCAAGGTTGATAAGGCGATCTCTGCTAACTACAGATTTTTGCAGGTCCCTATAGAACATGAATCATCTAGGTCAGGATTATCTAAATGGGTGCAGTCATTTCCCAGCCTTTCCTGTAAACAACTATTGGATGCGTTGAATTATTCTAGGAGAGCTATACCCTCATCTCAGTATACGGACATGTTCTTAAAATTATTCCACCACACTTATCATTCTCCGTTACGATTATTCAATATGGGAGTCAAAGCTTCTCACTGCTGCCCAAGGTGCTCCCTACCGGAAGCAGATTTGGTACATTGTCTATGGTCGTGCCCTTTAATTCGTCAGTTTTGGCTGCAAGTCAGGAGCTATGCGGTGCGTCATCTCTTAAGTCATGTACCACTGACTGCAGAGTGGGCCTTATTTGGCATATTACCTACAGGGCAGAGAATTGATAGGCATTCTAAAAAGCTTTCCCTAAGTTTATGCTCGGCAGCTAAAAAGGTGATATTACAGACCTGGATAAATCCCTCGGTACCCTCATTTGCCCTTTTTAAAGAAAAGCTATATTTTTTGTTTCGTATGGACTGGATAGAGGCATTGTTGGAAAAGGAGAAACGAACGGAGGGTTTCTTTGGCGTTTGGGAAGCGTTCATACACACTCTGCCTAGTCCTATTAGACTTAAGATATACCATTCCTTCCAGCATACTACATGGTATCTTTTAAGACTGGTAGAAAACGATCCTCCAGTGGCACTTGACTGAACACTAAATTATGAGGTTCTTAGTGGCGTGTGGCTCCCCATACTGGCAGTGATTTTTATAATTATGGTTTTGTTTCACCCTATACTTGTTGTTATTACATGAGCAATTGTTTTTTCTTCTTGGCATGTTGCTTGTTGTGACATTGTGTACCAATAAAAACTTTATTTAAAAAAAAAAATAAAAAAAAAAGGAAGTTACACATTTTAATAAATAAATTACACTGCCATTTTAAAAGCCTAATCACATTTGTTAAGGGTTACAACAAAAAATGCATTAAAGTTTATGTGTCATGGGTGTATGATGTGTTACATTAACAATCTCTATTCTTACAGCAATTACATCAGATATAGCTTCATGCTACCGTTCCAGGCTGTAGACTCGCTCATGAGGGCCATGCAGCCATGGCGCATTATGGCCAACAAGCTGGACCTGAAAATAGACCCCCACAACCACAACCAGCACCTCCAAGGATTTGGGAAGAATCCCACCCACCTCCACCTCCATGCTCACCCCCCCATCAACACCCTACCCACCACCACCATCACCACACACAGAAAAAAAAATTATATGTCAAAAAATTAAAAGTTTGTTTAAATTTGTTAAACTTGTGTGATGTCATTTTATTTAAAAATTTATATTAAGCTTTTAAAATTACCAAATAAAAAATTACACACTATAACATATTGTGTAATATATGTATAGAAACATTGGGCCAAATCCTAAGCTAAGTACCATCAGCATAAATACGAACAAAGGGGAGGGGGCATCAATATGACACACGTAATGGAGGTAGGGGGAGGCATTTAAATTGGACAGTATAGGCTGGGTTTGGCCGTCACGTACGTAAATGCATTACGTACATCAGTACTTAAGCTTTGAAATGTTAAGGTAGGGTTTGGGCAGCACAAAGCGGGCAAAGTACATATGACTGAGGGGAGTGCCTAGGGGAGCACATAGTAATTACACTAGTGTAAATACGTTACGCGTTGAAACGCAACTAGTGCGTAGGTCTGGATCTATCCCATTATTTTCGAAACATAGATAGATATACAACAAAAAGCTATGTGAAAAAAAAGTTATTTAAGCCATAAGGAAACTAACGAACATAATATTATATGACATTCTCATTATTAGAGAAAATACATTATTATTACATTTATATAAAACATTAACATGATTTTCAACATATAAAGGACATTTTAGTTAAAGTAAGATATAGCAAAAATATATGTTATAAGGTTTACAAGTAAAAAAAAGGGTTAATATAGTGACACACAAAACAGGATAGGCAATTGGGATACTTAATTGATTTAATGTTTTTAAACAACAATCTTGTTAATCCAACACACAGAATTGATAAAAGATCTGTGCTTACTTACGTGTGCTTCAATCTCAACTTTTGTTAAGTTCCTAAAAATCATGCAAGATTCTTCTGCTAGTTCTTACTTACTTTACTATTGTTACGCACTATTTTTTTAATTTTTTTTAAATCAGATATTTTTTATTATTATTTTCACTGTGTTTTACAGAAAACAAACAAAACATAACAGAAAACCCTATAACATCTTGGTGAAGTTCAAGCAGTCAATTGCGGCAAGCAGTATATGAAAAAACATAGTTAATCAGCATTAACATAGTCATCAGTAGTCAGCAGAATTGTACTATATTACTTGGATCTGCTTAGGGTGTACATCAGTATTACTGTTCTGCATAATAATAAAAGAACATTTTAATAACAACATACATTTGCCTTTTCATCTGTCGACAGCGTCTACATTACCGATAGTGATTTCAGTATCAGCAGTGCTTGTGTTAGACGGGTCATTCACAGAGATAGGATCAGCAGTAGGTTCCATGCCGAGCTGGGGGACAAAGGGAGCTATTCCTGTGTAGAAGATAGAGTCCATCCAGGGATCCCATATCTTATAAAATTTCTGTGGTGCCTTCCTAACTGTGTATACATGCCTCTCATGCGCTAGAGTGTCGTTTACAAGAAGTACCTAGTCTTTCACGCTAGGAGGTTCCCTGACTAACCACCTGCGGGCAATAGTAACTTAAGCCAGGGAGAATAGGGAAAATAAATATCTATGCGTGGCCCTGTCAGTGGTGTCCATCAGAGAGAGGCCAAACAGACAGATTTTTGGGCTTATGGGAAGAGTTATTTGCAAGGTGCTAAGGGAGATTTTCCAAACGTTAATCCAGAAGCGATGTACTAATGGGCACAACCACAGTAGATGCCAAAAGGATCCCGGATGGAGCTCACACTTCGGACAAAGCACATCTGAGCGCCTACCCAAGCGGTACAATCGAAGAGGAGTCAGATATGTTCTATGGAAAATATAAAAGTGGATCTGCTGGAATCTAGGAGAGGAAATTGCTAACTTAGTTGATCTTAAAACCTCCTCCCAGTCCTCGTCATCCAGGACCCCTACCTCCTCCTCCCATTGTGCTCTTAGTTCTACCAGGCTCTCTGTCTGTGAGGCTCGCAAAGCCGAGTGTAGTATAGATATTGCCCCCTTACATGGCAGGTCCTGCATCAAAGTCTTAACTGGTGAGGCTAGAAGAGATGGTGGGCCATAGTGAAACTGGGAATCCAGAGCGTGGCCCTGCAAGACCCTCAGACACACTCTCGCCCTGCCTCCCGCCCATATTAGAGAGGAAACATGGCCATGTATAGATTGAAATAAATGATTAGGGAGGTATAAAGGGGAGTGATGTAATGGGTACAGGTACTTAGGAAGGATAATCATTTTAGTCAAATTTACTCTCCCTGTCATTGTTAACGGCAGTTTTTCCCATAATTTAGTTTTGCTCCTGACGTATGAGGTAACGGGATCAACGTTGAGACCCATGTACTGCAAGACATCAGCAGTAACCCATATGTCTAGGTATTTAATCTTAGTAGCCCAGACCAGTGAGTGGGAGCCCTGCGGGGCAGTCGGTAACACCCCATTTAGTGGAAACAGGTTGGATTTGTTCCAATTGACCTTGAGGCCTGCAAAGCATCCGAACTCCTCCCTTAGCAGGAGAAGGCTAGATAAGGAACTGTCTGCATCAGCCAGGAAAAGGAGCATGTCGTCGGCATAAAGAGCAATTTTATCCGGCGCACTCCCCGTGGGCAGTCCCCGTATGTCCGCCGACTCCCGAACTAAGCATGCCAGGGGCTCCACCGCTAACGTGACAAATGCTGGTGAAAGAGGGCATCCTTGCCGCGTCCCCCTCCCCAACGCAAAGGGAGAGCTGACATGCCCATTGACATACGGGCCTTCGGGCTGGAGTACAGGATTTTAATCCAATTAATGAAATTATCCCCTAAACAAAAGCGATTAAGAACCTCCCAGAGGTAGGGCCACTCCACGGAGTCAAAAGCCTTGGCCGCGTCCAGGGACGCAACCACTGATTCCTCCTCCCCTCCCCTCGCTGTCAATTGCAGGCGCATATATAGACGTCTGAGATTCGTAGCTGTAGTGTGCCCCGGCATAAAGCCGGTCTGATCCGGATGTACAATTTTCGAAATAACAGTATTTAGTCTAGTGGCTAGTATCTTAGCCTCAGGGGAAAGAGGGTCCTTGCCAGGCTTTGTAATCAGAATAATGATGGCCTCGGACATAGAGTCAGGCAGACATGCTCCCTCCCCAATCAGGTGAAACAGTTCCAGCAGCTTGGAGATAAAGAAGGATGTGTTTTATAAACTTCCCCTGGGATCCCGTCCCTCCCCGGGGCCTTGTGACTAGGAATAGAGCAAATAGCATTTTCTATCTCCAACTCACTGATTGGGGCATTCAAAAACACCTGGGCTTCTAAATCTAAATGAGGGAGATTGATCTTGTCAAGATAATCTACCAACTGGGTTTGGCTGTAGTCAGCCTATGACTGATATAAGGAGCTAAAAAAGGAGTGAAAAACTGCCACTATCTTACTCCCCTCGTAATGGATATTATTAGAAGGGTCAGCAATCGCTACTATGGCCCTTGCTGCCTGTTCATCTCTAGCTAATCTGGCCAAGTAACTCCCGCAGGAGTCAGTGTTTAAGTATTGGTTATGTTTTGAAAATAGCAACCTACGTTTTGCTTTATCAGTTAAAAACTGCGTCCATTCGGTCTGGGCCCTCAAAAGCGCTATTCGGTCCGAGAGCAAACGGGAGGAAAGGTACACCATCTCCAAATCCCTACAACATTTCTACAGCTCCCTCTCTGCCCGCCTACTGTCTCTCTTAATTTGTGTTATTTGTTTTATAAAAGTACCCCGCATATACGCCTTAAACGCATCCCAAGTTACCATAGGGTTGGTGGCAATGGGGTTATCTGCAAAGAAACCGTCCCACAACGGGGTATGATTAGGTTCCGGTTCCATTAAGGAGAGCCACACGGGGTTTAATTTCCAGAATTTCAATCCGGTACTGTGGGCAATGTCAAGAGTAAGTGTTAAAGGGGAATAATCAGAGATTCCTCTGGGTAAATATTGGACCGACGATACCATTGGGAGCAGGCAGGGCGAGAGCAAAGCCAGATCAATCCAATAGAAGGAGTCATGCGAGGTAGAGTGGCAGGAAAATTCAATCTTAACGGGGTTATGGACCCACCAAACATCCCTAAGGCCCAATCTGTCCACCAATTTAGCAAACGCAGAGGAAACCGGGAGCGGGGGTTGGTGCGCCTCCCTCCACCTGTCTAGATTGGGGTTGATAACGGCATTGAAATCTCCCAAAAGGATTGCCGGTGTGTCCGGATATTTAGCCCTATAAGAGACCACCGTTTTCATAATGGAGCCGGAATAAGGGGGGGGGGGACATACAATGCCATAAGGAGTAGGGGTGACGAGTTAAAGAGTGCATTAATGTAAACAAATCTACCTGTAGGGTCCAGATGTAGGTCCTCCAATTTAAAATTTAGATGTTTGCGGACAAAAACCGAAACCCCTCAGGAGTGAGTAAAAAATGTGGAGTGATATGTCCATCCTACCCATTGACGCTTTAACACTAGGACCTTACCCCCCACCAAATGAGTCTCCAGCAAACAAATAACGTCAGGAGCTTTTTTCCTAAGATAATTAAGTACTAGAGACCGCTTAATTTGATCGTTAAGACCCCTAACATTCCACACCAAAAAGGATAATCTACCATGTGTGTTACTACACATGCGGTTAATTACTCACTGTACCATTGAGGGGAAACCAGGCCAGAGGTCCTCCAACCTTGCATACAAAACACCCAAGGGAGCTCGACACGGCACCGCTGAATCCACAAGACACTGCTTTGTTGCTATCGAGAGCACAATAGAGACTGCATGACACCTGAACTTCAAGAAAACAGAAGATGAAACAAACAAACATACAAACCATACCTAACCAGTTCCCCCTCCACACCCATCCCATATACCCTCTAAAACTAAGGTATACCTAGTCCCTCAAAACTCCCCCCCACACTAGAACTTAAAACCCTTTATCCTACAAAACAGAAGTTTTACTTCTAAACCCACACACCGGGAGATAAGTATACAGTTCTTCTAAACCCCCCCCGGGGCGCTAGTTATACAGTTACGAAACTGCGACTTCTGACCTAGAAGAGCCCGCTACCTAAGGTCGAGAGAAATAAGTGCCCCATTGTACACACCCCCACTCCTAAACTTAGTTATGACACCAAAAAAGAAGGGGGCATTTATAAGAAAAACAAAACTTGTAGCATTAGACTAAACTGTCCATTGTACAAAGTCCAAAGGATATTGAATGACAGTCCCGATGCACATTTTCTCGCTGCAAGTTATGGACGTGGTTCCGGTCCCCGACGTGGTTACGCTCCAACCATGCTTCGGCCTCTCTCGGTGTCGAGAAGAAATGGGTCTCTCCATCCGCTACAACCCTCAGCCGAGCCGGGAACAAGATGGAGTAAGGAAGGCGAAGTTCTCGTAGTTTCCTGCGAATTTGTGTGAACTGGGCTCTACTCCTCTGAACTTCGAGCGCATTATCTGGGAAGTTGAGTTATCAGTCCGTAGAGGACCTTGTTGCCGCAGGAGGCGGAGGATCGCGTCCCGGTCTCTGTAATTTAAGAATCGCACAATGAAGGTACGCGGGGCTGCATGGCAAAGTGAGGAGAGAATGCTTTCTTCCCAAATTCTTTCAGTAGTAAGTTTTCCAGGAATACCTCCAGCACGCCTGTGAGTGTGGGTGTGGTTTTGAGTTTGCTGTCTGGAGAATCGCACGTGCGTATTTTTGCAAAAGTATGCAAATTCACCCATAGGTGTGAATCCGGTCCAGAGTAGGGAGAGACAAAGGTATAAGTTCTTTAAGAGATGTTTTTGACCCAGGAGGGAAGATATATTCATTTCAAGAATTATAAGAGAAATTTGATCTTCCTTATAATTATTTTTATATGTACCTACAGGTTCGACATTTTGCACAGCAGACCCTAGAGTCTTTTAAATTTTCCTCATCTAAAATAAATTTGTGGCAATCTTTTTTAAAATCTCACAATTTCCATCTAATACCGCTTTCAGATCGCCACCCCGGCAATAACCCGGGTCATTCTATCGGAGTTTTGCAGTGTTTTTTGCCGGGTCAACAATCAAAACCCCTTTCACGCTGCAGCTGTGACCCAGGAAATTCCCGTGTCAGACGCTTTCACTCTGAAACAAGGTATTCCCATGTGTGCCCTGGCAATGAAATGTCAATCATCAAAAATGTATCTTCTATTGGCTAACAAAATGATGTCATTTAAAGGGGACTTTACTTTTTGCTCACAAAGATGATGTCAGTAGTGGGTGGTGATTTTAACAGCATTGTTTTGCAGAAATGGCCGACAAGATTGTGCTGAGTAGCCCTGAGCTCCTTGTTTTTTCTGCTATTTTGCTGTTTCATACAGCAAATGAGAGCCTGATTCAGCTGATGATGCTGTGAGAGATTGCGTAGTGTCATTTTAAGAGGAGAATTTGTGGCGGAGAGGGAGAATACTCAACGTCAATATCTGAGCAGGAGGAAAGCTTTTATCATGGCCAGCATTACCTCCATTATGAGATTGAGTACACTCACAAACCGGAGAATGTGGGCCAGAGACCACAGTCACGGAGAAGCTTTCTGGTGTACCATGGAAGCTTTTGAGGACGAGCAGTGGATGGCACACTTACGAATGTCTTGTGCGACATTTAACTATGTACTGGACCTTATCACCCCTGTGCTGACAAGACAGGCCACAAACTGCAGAAGACCCATTTCACCAAACAGGAGACTAGGCATTGTGTTGTGGTGGTATGCTACCCCTGGTGAATACCGTACAGTCTCCTGTTTGTTTGGTGTGAGGATATCTACTGTGTGCACTGTGTGCATTAATAGAAGCCCTTACCATCGCTTCATTTCCTTACCTCAAGGACAGCGCCTAGATGACACCTTAGTGTGCTGGTACATATCCCCATCATTGCCCCTGTTTAGAACCCAGTGGATTACTATAACCGCAAAGCCTGGCATTTAATCATTTTACAGGCTGTAGTGGACCACAACTACTGGTAAGCATCATTTAAAATGTGAGTGTGACTTATAATGTGTTGTTTACATCATTGCTAAGGTGTACCGAGGGTTAATAACCTGAGGGGA
>WWET01006588.1:0-14223 GCA_011038615.1 Limnodynastes dumerilii
CATTGGGTACGGCCGCACCACTTCGAATTTGGACACCGCCTCTGTGTATGTTAGAGGACGTTTTTGTGTTCTATTTAGCAATTGTCCAATAAAGCGGAGTTCCCCAGCCATCCAGATGTTAAATGGGTAAGATGCCATGCCGTCCTGAAACCTTGTGTTATGTAACAAAGGGAGAAATATTGTTTTGTGGGAATGTAATTTATATCTATGCCTGATAGTGTGCCAAACTTTTTGTGTGGACCATAAGAGGGTGTTATCTTTTATGTGTGGTTCTATGTCCTGATCCTCCTGATGTAAAAATGCTACCAAGGACCGTCCCGCCAGGAATCCCCTCTCATAGGAGGTGTGGGCATAAGTTTCTCCATCCTGGATCCAGTCTCTAAGGTATCGCAAGTGAGCCGCATAACTATAATCCATTAGGTTGGGAAAGTTGATACCCCCGTTCGATTTTGGTTGCTGTAATTTCAGCAGACCTATCCTTGCTCTTCCTCCTTTCCATATAAATTTGCGGAATATTTTATTAAATTGAGTGGCATCTTTTTTTCTTAATAACAATGGTAGTGCTTGGAGCAAGTACAAAATCCGTGGGAAAATCACCATTTTGAGGAGATTTGCTCGGCCAGTAAAGGATAAAGGTAAACCCTCCCATCCCCTCAGCACCCTCTCTGTGTCCCTCAATGCCAATGAAATATTTGCCCAGTACAAGGAGGAAGGCAGCTTGGTAAGTTGGATACCTAGATATTTTATTTGTTTATCTGCCCATGTGATTGGTAGATGGCGACCCCACTCCGGAACCCTTGCATTTGCCGTTAAACAGAGAGCAGTGGATTTTTCCATGTTCACCTGGAAGCCCGATATGTGCCCAAATTGGTTAAGGAGGTCTAGAATGCAGGCGAGAGAAGCCTCAGGATTGGATACATAAAGGAGCACGTCATCCGCAAATGCGGTAGTCTTCACCTCCTTGGATCCTATCTGAATGCCCCTGAACTCTGGTAGATTATTGAGCAGCCGTAAAAGGGGATCTATTGCAAGATTGAAAAGTAGGGGCGACAGAGGGCACCCCTGTCGCGTACCCCTTCGCATCAGAATTGGAGGGCTCTTATTTCCATTAATTATTAGAGATGGGCAGGGGTCCGTATACAAGTAGCGGATACATGTCACAAAATCTATCCCAAATCCCCGCATGGTCAATACTTTAAATAAATGGGGCCAAAGCACAGTGTCAAATGCTTTGTTGGTATCAAGACTTACTAAGATATTATTTGTTTTGGGGCTTTTACTAGTTTCGATGACAGCTGCTAGTGCTGTTCTTATGCCTGTGACCGACTGTCGGCCAGCCACAAAGCCTAATTGGTGGGATGTTAATAGCTCAGGCAGAATGCTCTGCAATCGCGTATCCATAATTTTAGTCAAGATTTTAAATCTACGTTCAATAGTGATATTGGGCGGTAAGATGACACTAATTGGGGATCCCTTCCGGGTTTGGGCAACAGAATGGTATGGGACTCGTTAAATGTTCTTTCCCCTCTGCCTTGGTTCAAGTTATATAAGTCCTGTAAGTGCGGAACTATATTCATCTGCATTAATTTGTAGTAGCCGGCGGACAATCCGTCCGGACCTGGTGCTTTGTGGAGTGGTAGTTGTTTTAAGACCTGATTAATTTCCTCTTGGGAAACATCCCCCTCTAGCACCTCCCTTTGGGCAACAGTGAGCTTAGGTAATTTTGCCTGATTCAGTAGGGAGTCCTGAAGGTCGAGATCTATTTGGCAGCTATCATACAGCGTATTGTAATAGGATTCAAATTGCAATAGTATCTCGTCTGTTTTGGTTAGGATAGATCCATCTACGGGTGATTTGATAGCTGTAATAAATGATTTTGATTTATAGGGCTTGGACATGTTAGCCAACAGATGACCCGCCTTATTGCCCCATCTATAGTAACGCTGTGTAATGAAATCGCAGCTCCGCTTTGCTTGTACTGTAAGGTGCTGCTCTAAGATCTTTCTCTCCCTAACATATGTCTGATGGTTTTCTGCCGTCAGTGACTCCGAATACACCCGAAATGCCCTTGCAACTGCCGCCCGCATTCCTTCCCCCAGCAACCTGGCCTCCCTCTGCTTTCTAGAAACATACTCTATAATATGTCCTCTGAGAACAGCCTTGGAGGCATTCCAGAATAGAACAGGGTCATCCACATGCTCACAGTTGTCGTCCAGATACTCCCCCCATTTACCGTGCAGATAACGTTTAAAATCTTCTGATGTATAAAGGTGCTCAGGGAACCGCCAAAATCGTAAGGAGCTCTGAGGGAACGGGAGGGCCAGATCCAGAGACACCGCTGCATAGTCTGATATGACGATGTCATATAATTTGGCTGAGATTACAGTATTAATAAGCAAATCTGAGGTGAAAATGTAATCGATCCTGGATAGGGTTTTATGGACCCCAGAGCAAAAGGTGAAGGAGCGTTCTGTAGGGTTTAATAGCCTCCACGGGTCCGATAAATTGAGATCTATTGTGAATGTGGGTAAAACCCGTCCATCTCTATGTAAATGGGAGGCTAGTGGGGGTGATCGATCTATCGCAGGATCTGCAGTGGCATTAAAATCTCCTCCAATTACTAAAGGGAAATTAGATCTCTGTAACAGGATGGTCTTGAGATTCCCCAAAAATTCCCCACCTCCTGTATTTGGCACATAAACATTAACTAATGTGTAGGAGGCGGAATTTATAGTTATGTCTTGAATAATGAATCTACCCTCTGGATCCAGGAGGGATTCTCCCAATGTACAGTTGAGGTTATTTCCCACCAAGATAGCCACTCCCCTGACTTTATTCTCAAAGGTGGCCGAAATACAGTGCTTAATCCAAGGCGATTTGAAAGATGGAAGCTTCCCTGTGGCCCAATGAGTTTCCTGTAAGTACACTAGATCTGGTCTTAGACGCTTGAGGTGTGTAAGTATCTTTTTTCTTTTGATAGGAGAGTTAAGCCCGCCTGTGTTCCAGGACACTAACCTAAAGGGATGTTGTATGCGTGTGGCTGCAGCTGCCTGTGTTAGTGACGGCATGGTCATCTCACCTCATTCCTTGGGCGCTTGTGCGGAGGGATTACTTTGCTTTCGTGGATGAGGCCTTCCCCAGAGTTTAAAAAGAAAAAAATTACAGGTGAGGCACTGCATAAACCAACTTAATAAACCAACTCTTCTGAATTCACCATGTATTGTAACAAAATTTGATATATGACACTGACTACTTCCTTTTCTAAACATTTTCCTAACCATAACATAGAAAACACCAGGTTCCCGCATTTGAGGAACCTGTGTTGTATTTAACCAAATACAGAAACAAACTTTAACAAAACATAGAAAAGTAGACCAGAATACCATTAAACTGGAGTAGTATTCCGTGGTCCCTGTAAATATTGAGTGTATCACGATGCTTTCTCGCCCCTGCGGGCAATAGCAAGGAAGCAATAGAACTCTATCGCATTAAGCATCGTTCATTCTAGGAGGAGATGCTGGCAAGGTCTGAATATATCTTTTAGCTTCGGCAGGATCTGTAAAAAAGTGGGTCTGCCCATCAACAGTTAGCCGGAGTTTTGCGGGGTACATTAATGCAAATCTGCGTTTTTGGTTAAAGAGCATCTTACACACTTCTGAGAACTCTTTGCGCTGTCTGGACACTAGGACCGAAAAATCTTTGAAAATGAGAATTTGTGTCCCCGCCACAGTCAGCTGAGGGATGCGACAGTACGCCATCAGGATGGACTCTTTCGCCCGATAATCCAAGAATTTAGCTATTACCGGCCTAGGTCTACCCCCCGGTCTCTGATATTATCCTGTCCCAGCCGATGTGCTCTTTCCACATGAATAGGATTAGATGTGACATCCAAGCCCAAAGCCTTTGGGATAGTGACCGCCAGCATCTCCTCCAACCCCTCAGATTTCAATGATTCTGGCAACCCTATAAATCGTAGGTTATTACGCCGATGCCTGTTTTCCAGGTCATCGACTTTTTTAGAGAGGATTTTGATATTTTGTGCTTGTGCATCAATTATGTTTCGCACTTCAATTTGGAGATCCTCCAGATCACTAGACCGTTGTTCCAACTCAACTATTCTAGTGGAATTAGCCTCAATTCTAGCTATGGAACTATCATATAAGGTTTGCATATGCTCCAACTTCTTATCCATTAGTGGCATAAGACAGTTAGACATCTCTCTGCCCATTAAAGCTTATTGTTCCTGAGATATAGGGAGATGCCCCGTAGGTACGGATGAGGGAGACGGAGACTCCTCTGAGTCGCTCCTTGATGGTGAGGGTTGTGAGGTTTTGGCAGTCCCATGTCTATGTTTAGCGGGCTTGGCGGTAGCCGCAGCCTGTGAGTTTTTAGCCGGCATCGCCTCTAAAAATCTATCCATGCCCCCTAGGGCTCCGAGTATAGGGTACTGCTATGTGTTACCAGATGGTTGTGTGTGGTATGTAAGTATAGATTGTTATTATTTTTTATTTTTTCCCCCTTTTCCCTTACTTTTCTCTCTATCTCCCTACCTACTTTTCCCTTTCTCCTTCTCCTCTCTTCTCCCTTTTTTTTCTTTTTTTTTTTCTTCCTTATCTCCCTTTTATTTATCCTTTTTTTTTTTTTCCCTCTTTTCTGTTTTTTTCTTTCCCTCTTTTGGGGGATGTAAACATTAACCAGTCACTATCCCCTTTGTCAACATCGATTTGCAATCATAAATGTTACTCCGACTAGCGTTGTTAATCAGATACTATGGCATCTCCAGCTACAGGGTTTCGGAATGAGCTATAGTTCACATTTTCAGTACCCTAACTACTAACTTAATGAGAAGTTTATTCCTAGTCTTCGCTCAGGTTTGATGTGTACCTTATTTGTTCGTTCGTTTTATTGTTCTGTTATTATTTTCTTTTCTCCGTTGCCCCCTGCTGTGTCCCCTTCTCCTCCCTCCCCTATCCGGGTCCCTTACTCTCTTTATTTAAGTAATTAAGTATTTAAGAAATAATTCTCCACCCAAGAGAAGGATGTGCACAGCAGCAATCCACTTTCCCCCTATCTAGGCCTCAATTAAGCCACAAGGGGGCAGCAGACTACCGTGGATACAGCCAAAAACGGGTAATATAGCAGATGTTGATGCAGTCAATTGATTGGAGTGTAAACCTCAGGTGTGAGAACCACTGCAGCGGACCATGCCCACACTTTAGACCCCCAACAGGGGTAGTTCCCCAGGCATTAGAAGTAATAATGAGTAGTGATGAAGCGGGACAATCTTAACAAAATGGTGTCCTCCGCCACGTGGGACTGCCCTCCGGTCCACAAATGAACCAACCCCCTTCACTGGCCAACAAGCAGGAGCACACGTAGCTAACCGAGTCCAAAATGGCGGTCTCCCGCCACTTCAAGGCGAATAAAGTAATAAATGGTGTCCTCTTGAGGGTCTCAAACGTGATGGTGTCCTGTGTGTGTCCAGCCCAGCCCTATGTTAGAAATTTTGTATCCCCAACTGAAAGTAAGGTTTGGGGGGGAATATCTCCACCGGTATAAGGGCAGCCCCAGTACCTCACCCACAGCTCCTGCTGCTCACTGGCGACGAAGGTAGGCAGTCTCCCCTACACAGCTCCACCAATCCTCCACCCAGCTGTGCTTGGTCTCCTGGTGCTCTCGCGGAAGGCCTCACTGGTCTGTGTCCCCACTATGCAGCAGGACCGCAACCGTCTGTGTCGCGCTCCCTCCGATCCCCACAGTTGGCTCCACAGCCCTCTTGCACCGCTCTCCCTCCTCCTGGGTACCCGATGCAGGCTCCAGCAATTGAATGGCAGGCAGGATGTCACTGGGTCCCTTCCCCGTTCTGCGCCTCTGCCGACGGCCTCGATGTCTCCGTCCTCCTCGTTGCCGCCAACTCTTCTCCTCCACAGGGAGCGGCCTCCCCGAGCCTCCTGCGACTACAGCCAAATATCCTCTCACCTCCGCAGGTTACCTTTCTTCCAGATTACTCTCACTGGCCCTTCAATCCGATGTTTGGCCAACTAGGTGTAAGAGGGAAGCAGCGGGGTCGGCTCTCGCTGCACGTGGCACCAAGCCTCACTACTTGGAGGCTGACTCCGGGGTCAAATATGTCTCCCCAGCGGCATGTGCGGACTTAATTTAAAGCTCTGTCCACAAGCCCAGGTTCCAAGGGGCTCCGGTCCGCAAAACTGCTGGGTCAATTGCCGCCTTTCCCTCTATTTAGCAGGCGCCGCCGGGAGCTCTTGTAAAATGCGGCCACCATGGTGCGCCGCCTCGCCGGAAGTCTCCGTACTTGTCATTCTTAGAAACGTGTACTGATTATTGCAGTGTGTAATAATCACCTTTATAATTTTGCATAAACTTGCTCACAAAATATTTTATTTCATTGATAAGGAAGAGGGGGGTTTTCTCCCTGTCACTCTCCTCTCTCGTACAGTTATGGACACTTTGGTGGGGGGAGGGGTGACTTTCTAGTGATCAGTGGCTGACTAGCCTGGGATCAGAGGGCCTTGTGCCACTGGGATGCACTGCTTTTTGGGTTTTGGACCAATCTGTGGTGGTCTATTGAGGCCACATATACAGCACAGCAGTGGACTATACGGCCGCATCATTCGCTCTCTCTCAGAGCAGATTATACAGGAGCCCTCTAGGACCACATCTGTTCATGTGAATGATGTGCCTTTACATCTGCAGCAGCGCCATTCTCATGTACAGATGTGGTCTCACAGGGCTCCTACCCTGTATAATCTACTGGGAGCGTGAATGATATGGAGGTGATCCCTGCACAGCTTTCAGCGCAGGAGGAAGAGGAGTACAGCAAAGGTAACTGCAGGGGAAAAGTTGGGGAATAGGGGCAGTAATAAAGGCTGGACACATACATATATGAGGGGCTGTAATAAAGGCTGGACACATACATAAGGGGCAGTAATAAAGACAGGACACATATAAAAGGGGCAGTAATATAGGCTGGATATTCAAGGAGTAGATATGGGTGACTAAAAACATATAAGGGGCAGAAAAGGGTATCTGAACACATACAAAGGGCAAAAACAAAGGCTGGACACATATACAAGGGTCAAATATGGGATCTGAACAACAATTTAACAGAGACATACACTGGGGGAGTACATATGTAATACCCTGACAGAGTCAGGTATACTGCTGCATTGAGAGCAAGCAGGCACGTGGGTTGTTGCTTAGCAACCACCAGCTGATTGAATCAACAGTAGGAGCAACGCGTGGGCCATCTAGAAGGTTCAGGTGCGCGAGGAAAGTGGAAAAAATGCGGTTAGAGAGGGCAGTGGGGAGTCCTGTCAGGAGAGGTAACGAGAGCAGCTGTGTGGGAGAGATTTGGAGGAGGACGCAAAGCTGACAGGCAGTAGTGAGATGGAGGTCGGGAGATAAAGGCACTGGGAGAGTCAGAGAGGAAAGAAAGAAATCATCTTTATAATTTTGCATAAACTTGCTCACAAAATATTTTATTTCATTGATAACCATATATCCAGCCCAACACACATGATACGCACGTACGGAGGTCTGGAACTCCATAAGGAAGAGGGGGGTTATCTCCCTGTCACTCCCTTCTCTCGTACAGTTATGGACACTTTGGTGGGGGGAGGGGTGACTTTCTAGTGATCAGTGGCAGACTAGCCTGGAATCAGAGGGCCTTGTGCCACCGGGATGCACTGCTTTTTGGGAACTTTGGCCCAGTCTCTGGTGGTCTATTGAGGCCACATATACAGCACAGCAGTGGACTATACGGCCGCATCATTCACTCTCTTTCAGAGCAGATTATACAGGAGCCCTCTAGGACCACATCTGTTCATGTGAATGATGTGTCTTTACATCTGCAGCAGCGCCATTCTCATGTACAGATGTGGTCTCACAGGGCTCCTACCCTGTATAATCTACTGGGAGCGTGAATGATATGGAGGTGATCCCTGCACAGCTTTCAGCGCAGGAGGAAGAGGAGTACAGCAAAGGTAACTGCAGGGGAAAAGTTGGGGAATAGGGGCAGTAATAAAGACTGGACACATACATATATGAGGGGCTGTAATAAAAGCTGAACACATACATAAGGGGTAGTAATAAAGACAGGGCACATATAAAAGGGGCAGTAATATAGGCTGGATATTCAAGGAGTAGATATGGGGACTAAATACATATAAATATATAAGGGGCAGTAATAAAAGCTGAACACATAAAAGGGGCAGTAATAAAGGCTGGATATTCAAGGAGTTGATATGGGGGGGACTAAAAACATATAAGGGGCAGAAAAGGGTATCTGAACACATACAAAGGGCAAAAACAAAGGCTGGACACATATACAAGGGTCAAATATGGGATCTGAACACATATTTCACAGAGACATACACTGGGGGAGTACATATGTAATACCCTGACAGAGTCAGGTATACTGCTGCATTGAGAGCAAGCAGGCACGTGGGTTGTTGCTTAGCAACCACCAGCTGATTGAATCAACAGTAGGAGCAACGCGTGGGCCATCTAGAAGGTTCAGGTGCGCGAGGAAAGTGGAAAAAATGCGGTTAGAGAGGGCAGTGGGGAGTCCTGTCAGGAGAGGTAACGAGAGCAGCTGTGTGGGAGAGATTTGGAGGAGGACGCAAAGCTGACAGGCAGTAGTGAGATGGAGGTCGGGAGATAAAGGCACTGGGAGAGTCAGAGAGGAAAGAAAGAAAACTGAGTGGTGAGAAGCAGAGATTTCAAGAGATCAAGGGTTAAAGACAGTCATAGAGGTAGTGAGCAGAGAGGAGATTTACAGGCAAGCATACAGAGGGGAGCTGAACAGAGCAGTGAGACAGAGGATCGTAGATAACAGGAGATTTATTGCTGACAGGAGAGGAGATAATGACAGGAGGGCGAGCTGGACAGAGGAGTAGCAGAGAATAGTTGGATAAAGAGATCAGCCCTGGTGATAAGCAGGTGAACATAGGTAGAGAGACGGAGAGGCAGTCAGCAGCAGACTACTTGGAGGCAAGGGAACATTTCAGTGACTGAGGGGCAGTGAGTCAGACTTTCCATTGAATAAAGAGATTCTCTGGTAAAAGTATACTGAGTGAATTTAATGCTGAAAGAAGTAAACATTATAAAGATGTTGTTTCCTCTCCTACTGTGACTGAAAATTACACTTGTGTCAGAGTTTTTGGTATATTATACAGTGTATTGCTAACTACAGACACTTGGTTCAATTCCAGGACATACTTACAAAAAAGTATTTGTATCACGGAACTTCTCGGTTAGTCCGCGACACATATAGACAGGGATAATAGAGACATACACTGGGGGGAAGTACGTATAGACAGGGGTAATAGAGACATACACTGGGGGAGTACACATAGACAGGGGTAATAGAGACATACACTGGGGGAGTACACATAGACAGGGATAATAGAGACATACACTGGGGAGCACATATAGACAGGGATAATAGAGACATGCACTGGTGGACATATATAGACAGGGATAAAAGAGAACATAAACTGGGGGAGCACATATAGAAAGGGATAATAGGGACATAAGAAAAAATGGTTATTACAGAAATAACGGAACCTGATAATGCGCTCATCTGCCTACAAAAATCTGTCCCATAATTATAAATTGATGCAATGAATAGTCCAAAATTCAATGTTCAAAACAAAAGTGGTAGTGATAACCCATGCAGGTTATTTGCGGGAAATTGCAGTACGCTTAAATCACCACTGTTTGCCTGCAGCAGTGAAGGGGTTAAATGGATTTCTGTCCGTTTACAGTTTGCAATATATATGTGTTGCAGCACGGAGGTTTATCACAAAATAAGTCAATTTTGGATGATTCTTTGATGCACTCACCACCTTGTTGAACACTTTGGAAATGCTTTTGGCGATATTAGGATCGCATGTAGATGTTCTGATGTCCGTATCACTCTGTTTGCAGGGGCTTTGATGGTGATAGTAGATGTACTGTTCTTTTAGCTCTCCTTACTTCTGTTTGATGTAACCAGCTGTTATTTTAAACGAACGCCTCTTCACTTGCCTCTCCTGGCGGGGACCTTCACCTCGGTGCTGGGGCGTCGGCGGCAGGCGGGGGTTGGATGTTCTCAGCTGGGCAGGTGTGGGAGATAGCGCCAAAGACTTGGTGCAGATAAACCACGGACAGCTTTGCCATTCATTTAAAGTGTGCCGTTATACTCACATGTAGAAAAGACATTGCAAATGCCAAAATCAAGTATTTATTGTTAAAATCGATGTACAGGAGTGTCACCAACGCGTTTCATCTGTTATACAGACTTCCTCAGGGTGTAAATGCTACAGATTACATGTGGTTTATTTATAGGGATGGGTGGAGCTTCAAAATAAAATCCATTGATTGTTAAATAAAAAAACAACGTTATATACAGTGAATACAATTAAAAAATAATAAATAAGATTTTTTTTCCCCTTAAGTTGGTTCACTTGTTGTATTTTACAAGATTTCAGAGCATAAAGGCTAATGTTTAGGAGACACAAAATGGCCAATACTAAATACAATGTAATTTCGTTTACTTACATGGTTACTTTTTAAATTATAATTTTTAGATGCAGTTTTTATGAACAGGAAATTATAATTTATTAATGCTTCTATAAGATATTTTAATACCTCTAGTAAACTTTTGATTGTAAATTATGGCTCGATATGTAGACCACAAAAATATTTAAATTAATACTTATATTAATGAGTTTGGTTTGTGTTAAAGGAATTATATTAGCTCAAAATATATGTTTAACCCGTTTGGGCATAGTGTTTTGAGATTATATATCCATCTACTTTCAGCCTTATTGAAGGTTTTACTAATGTCTCCTCCTCTCCAGTTTTTTTGCAATTTTCTCAATAACATGGAAATTTAAATTTGCTGGATTTTGGTTATGTATTTTTTTGAAATGATTAGAGAGACTGTGTGATTCTACACCTTTTATGATATTACGGATGTGATCCTGAATTCTTGTTTTTATTTTCCTTGTGGTTCTCCCCACATAGTTTAGACCACAGGGGCATATGATGAGATAAATTACATTGCTACTATTGCACGTTGTTAACCCCTTAATTTTATATGTGGCATTTGGGCCCTTGAATTCGGTTGTGGGGCATGTGCTATTTTTTTGAGTCATTTTGCAAGCTTTGCAATGCCCACAATGATAGAAACCCTCCATTTGTTATTTAGCCAATTTTTGGGGTTTTCTTTCTTCACCTTCAATTCACTGGTTACTAATCGACTTTTTTAAATTGGAGGCCCTTCTGAAAATAATCTGTGGTAAGAGATTCTTAGATCTGTGTCTTCTATGAGAATATGCCAGTGCTTGTTTATGATTTTATTTATTGCTGAATTAGAATATTCCGTTATAAATGGTATTTTTATTAAAGGTTCTGTTCTTTTTTTGTTTTTGTATTTACTCTATTGTTTTGACTGTGTCAAGTGCTTTGATGATTGAATCTTCTTTGTAGTGTTTCTATTGAAATGCTTTCTCCAATGTCTTGCTCTGTGTTAAAAAAAATCCACATTTTTGGTACAGTTTCTCTTTAATCTAGTGAATTGACCTTTGGGAATGTTCTCAAGCCACATAGGATTGTGGTTGTTTGTTGCAGGAATAAAACTATTGCAATCTACTTCTTTGAAATGTGTTCTTGTATGTATTACATTATTTTCAATAAAGATACCAAGCTCTAAAAAAGTCACCTGTGTCTTGCTGGTATTGGAGGTAAACTCAAGGTTGAGATAATTTTTGTTAATATTTTGTAAGAACTGATTCAAAGACTAAAAATTTCCTTTCCATATAAAGAAAATGTCGTCGATGAAACGTTTCCAGAGGACCAAATTTGCGTTAGGGCCCGTATCTGGTGCTCTCCTCCCAGAAACTCATAAATAGGTTTACGTAGTTTGGCGCAAATCTGGTCCCCATCACTGTACCGGTCATTTGGAGATAGAAGGTGTTGTCAAATGAAAAGAAATTATGTGTTTAAATAAAGTTGATGCCCTCTAAGATAAAATCAATTTGGGTAAATGATAGGATATTGTCATTTTCGAGCAGTTTTTTAACCGCTTCTATCCCTTGAGTATGCTTGATACAGGTGTACAGTGATTTGACATCACATGTTGCTAGAACATAGTCATCTCTCCAGACAATACCTTCCAACAGTTGTAGAATATTGGTTGTGTCCTTAAGGTAGGATTTTTGTTTCTGTACGGTGGTTCGTTACAATTTTACAGTGCCATACCATATCCAGGGATGGTTATTTGCCTTACCGGACTTTCAACAATATAATTTGCTGTTTATTCTGAACACATTATGTTGTGTGATTTGTGTTTTGGAAATTTTACAATATCTGTGATGTATGATTATTGAATTGTGAGTTGAGTGATTTCATCAGTGTGACCTGCCTCATATATTGATATCTCTTGATATATTTTATACAGTTTTTACTGTGTTATTTTCCAATAAATATCTCTTTTTACCCTATTCTACACCGTGTGTTAGGGAGCGAGGGACACTGTCCATTTTCTAGTCTTTCCAGTTCCTGTATAGGAACTTGTTAGGGGATTGAGGGATTCCCCTTTGTGTCCAAGCATTCCCCCCCTCCCAGGGAGGAATCTTATCCACAGCCCCTTCCTAGGAACAGCCCTAGGGCCCAGCCTGCAAGTCTGCCCCTTATTATTATTGCCAGCCTCCATGTCTGCCCCTTATTATTATTGCCAGCCTCTATGTCTGCCCCGATTAAAATAGCCAGCCTCCATGTCTGCCCCTATGGCCAGTGCCTGCCTCCATGTCTGTCCCCAATTGCCAGTGTCAGCCTCCATGTCTGCCCCCAAATGTCAGTTCCTTTCTCCATGTCTACTCAAATTGCCAATGCCAGCCTCCACCTGTACCCTATTTCCAGTGCCAACCTCCATCTGCCCATATTGCCAGTGCCAGCCTCCATCTGCCCCCTATTGCCAGTGCCTGTCTCCATCTGCCCCCTATTGCCATTGCCAGCCTCCATCTGCCCCCAATTGCCAGCCTCCATGCCTGCCCCCCAATTGCCAGTATCTGCCTGCATGTTTGCCCCAAATTCCAGTGCCTGCCTCAATGTCTGCCCCCAAATGCCAGTGCCTTTCCCCATGTCTGCCCCCAATTAACATCCTCCATATGCCCTCTATTGTTAGTGCCAGCCTCTATGTGCCCCCTATTGCCAGTGTCTGTCTCCATGTCTGTCCCCTAATTCCAATGCCTGCCTACATTTCTGCCCCCAAATGCAAGTGCCAGCCTCCTTCTGCCCCTTATTGCCAGTGGCTGCCTCCATATCTGCTTCCTATTGCCAGTACCAGCCTCCATCTGCTCCCTATTGCCAGTGACAGCCTCAATCTTCCCCCTATTGCCGAACTCCATCTGCCACTATTGCAAGACTCCATCTGCCCCCATATGCCAGTACCAGCCTCCATCTACCCCCTATTAACAGTGCAGGCCTCAGTGGCAAACGCAGGATTTTGAAAGGAGGGTTTCCAATACGTATAATACATGTGAGATATATTAGCATAGCTGCAAATGTTTTGGAGCGTGAAAACGCGTCCTGCCCAAGCTCTTCTCCTGACCCGTCCACAATGTCATACTGCATGAGGTTAAAATGACCCCTAGCGTGTGTATGTTAGTTTGTTAGGGAATTAGGGGTAGATTCAGAACTCTGCTTGCAATCCGTTTACTGACGTAGCGTATTTACGCGTGCATATCTTCTAAGCACTCCCCTAGGCACACCCTTTGAATGTACGTATTTTGACCGGTTTCTGCTTTTCAAACCCTACCTTAACTTTTCGCACACGTACATATAGGCAACGCGGACTTACGCAGCTAAGCATGCCCACAACTGTACAATTTAAATGCAATCCCCCGCCTACATTACGTAATTTAGGTGTACTTTTGGCTCAAGTAAAATTGGCACGCCCACACGTCCGAATTTACGCAACTATTACGTGAATGACCCATACGCTCAAAGGGCCCGATCCAGACCTACGCCCGCCGTCGCTAGAAAAGCCGATCTGCGCATGCGCCAGGCAGATGCTGCCCAGCGTCGCTACGGCAATGCCCGATCGTGGATCGGACGTCCGTAGCAGCGCCGTAGGGACGCTGGAGAGGACGTCCTAGAGCGTCCCTACGTTCAGGTTAGTGTAGGTGGGCGGGGGGAGCTAGTTAAATGAGGGTG
>WWET01006588.1:17419-45201 GCA_011038615.1 Limnodynastes dumerilii
ACAACTGTGGATGGTTGCCGGATTCCAGGTGCACTCATCAAACCTGTCAAATACAACTACAGAAAGGAGTTCTTCATAAAGAAACCATCCGGTTCCTAGTGCTACCCAAGACTACCTTCCCAGTCATCCTTGGTCTACCTAGGCTTCAGCAGCACAATCCTCACGTGGATTGGTGTTCTTCAGAGATCATTGGAGCGGCTATTGTTTTAAGCACTGTCTTTCGCCAGTGAAACCCCACCGTCTCGCCAAGACCAAATCATCACTTGACATACCCGAGCAATATCAGGAATTTAAAGATGTGTTCAGCAAACAGTCCACTGAGATCCTACCACCACACAGTCCTTGGGACTGTCCTATAGAACTTGTACCCGGAACTTCTCCCCCCAGAGGAAGAACTTACCCACTGTCTCTACCTGAAACTCAAGCCATGTCCGAGTATATTCAGGAAAACCTCGCCAGGGGCTTCATCCGTCCTTCCTCTTCTCCTGCTGGTGCTGGCTTCTTTTTCGTGAAGAAGAAAGACAGGGGAACCGGAATCCTTTGCCTCTATTTCCTGAAATGTTTGACCGGATCAAAGGATCTACGGTATTCACGAAATTGGACCTCAGAGGGGCGTACAACCTGATTCGTATTCGGAGTGGAGACGAATGGAAGACGGCCTTCAATACTCGTGATGGGCATTACAAGTACTTGGTAATGCCTTTCGGCCTGAGCAACGCCCCAGCTGTCTTCCAAGGGTTTGTAAAGAAATCTTCTGGGACCTCCTGAATATTTCGGTGTTGGTATATCTCGATGATATACTGATAGTCTCCTGAGATTTGACCACTCATCGTCAGACAGTCAAAGAAGTGCTCTCTCGTCTGCGGGTAACCATCTTTACTGCAAATTAGAAAAATGTATCTGTGAAGCGGATAGTATCCCATTTCTTGGCTTCATCCTATCTGGAACCCAGATCCAAATGGACCCGGTTAAAGTTCAGGCAATCTTGGACTGGCCACAACCTACTACCCTCAGAAGCACCCAGAGATTTATTGGCTTCACCAATTTCTACCGACGCTTCATCCAGCACTATCCCACGGTCATTTCACCCATCACTTTGTTAACCCACAAAGGTTCTAATCCAGCGAAATGGCCAATCCCAAGCCAGCAAGCCTTCCATCAATTGAAGGAGGCCTTCGTTACTGCTCTAATACTCAGGCAACCTGACACCACCTTGCTTTTTCTCCTGGAGGTTGACGCCTCATCCGAGGGTGTTGGAGCAGTTCTATCCCAAAAATTATCGGACGTCAAACTCACCCATGTGGGTTCTTTTTCCAAAAAACTTCTACCGGCAGAGAAGAATTATACCATCGGGGAGAAAGAGCTACTTGCCATGAAATTGGCTCTTCAGGAATGGAGATATCTCCTGGAGGGAGCAACTCATCCCATCATCGTCTACACAGATCATAAAAATCTTCTGTACTTCAAAACTGTGCAATGTGTCAACCCTCGCTAGGCCCTATGGTCCCTCTTCTTTTCTCGGTTCAATCTACAGCTTCGCTTCCGTCCAGGCCACTTTGTCCCGCTCAAGGGATTACCTTCCTCACCAACCTTAGCCCAGCTCTTTGTTTCTGAAGTCTTTCGTCTTCATGGCTGTCCGGAAGAAATTGTTTCTGACAGAGGTGTGCAGTTTACCGCTCGATTCTGGCGAGCTCTCTGTAAAAGTCTTCATGTCAACCTGAAGTTCTCAATAGCTTACCACCCACCGACAAACAGCCAAACTGAGCGCGTAAATCAGGATTTGGAAACATTCATCTTTCTCTGTTTTGTCTTCTCAAGATGATTGGGTGGATCTGCTACCTTGGGCGGAATTCTCCCATAGTTATCACTACTACTAATCCTTGGACGATACACCATTCAAAGTGGTTTATGGTCACCAACCAAGGGTACCACCCTTTTCCCTCTTACCAGCTGAATCTGTACCTGCCTCAGTCTCTTCTTTGGAGAAATTCTCCCAAATCTGGAAGAAGGTAAGATCTGCCTTGTTGAGAACATCCAAGAGGTACAAACTTCATGTGGACTGCAAAAGGAAGGCTATACCTTCTCTTCATCCTGGGGATCGAGTATGGTTGTCCTCCAAGAACCTACGTCTAAAAGTTCCTTCCATAAAGTTTGCTCCAAGATTCCTTGGACCATTTAAAATCAGTAGGGTCATCAACCCAGTGGCCTACAGGTTCGAACTTCCTTCCTGCCTCAGGATTTCCAACTCCTTCCACATCTCCTTACTCAAGCCCCTGGTACTCAACAGGTACTCTTCTCCAATCAAGAGACCATCCAAGATCTCTGGCTCACAAAAAGGAGAATTTGAGGTTAAGGATATCGTGGATTCCTGAACTAGCCATGGTCATACTGAATATCTGGTAGACTGGAAAGGGTTTGGCCCTCAAGAACGAGCCTGGATCCGCACCTCTGACGTCAATGCACCTAGATTGGTCAAGAAATTCCTTGCCAAGTTCCCTGCCAAGACCTTGATTGGGTGTCCAGAGGTCACCTGTAAAGGGGGTGGGTGGGTACTATCACTAATCGCGGTCACAAGTACCAAAGCCTCTGATGTCAATGCACCTAGATTGGTCAAGAAATTCCTTGCCAAGTGCCCTGCCAAGACCTTGATTGGGCGTCCGGAGGCCACCCATAAAGGGGGAGTACTATCACATATTGCGGCAGACGCCGCACTTACCCGCTCTGCAGTCTTGTCTTCAGCTGTTGGAGGCTGTCACTGGAACAGTGACAGCCTCTATAATCACTGTCTTCCTGCAGCAGCGTCCTCGTGGGTCCTGGCGCCAAACACTGTGGTGCTCCGGTCCATGGGCGCCGCCATCTTGGGAATCCCACGTGACACTGCTTCACCACTGATACTTACCCTCTCCGGTCCGCCAGCCAATCAGTGCGCAGGACGCACTATTTAAATCCTGCAGACCCTGCAATTCTCGCCAGAACAACTAGTTCTTATAGGTGCCTGGTTCTGTTGCACCCAGCTCGCTGATTCTGCCTTGCTTCAATCCTGATCCAGTCCTGCTATTTCAGTCCTGGTCCAGCTACAATCATGATTCAGTCTTGCTACTCCAGTCCTGGTCCAGTCCAGCTACAAGTCCTGGTCCAGTCCAGCTACAGTGTTAGTCCAGTCCAGCAACAGTCCTGATCCAGTCCAGCTACAATTCCTGGTCCAGTCCAGCTACAGTCCTGCTATCCTGGTCCAGTCCAGCTACAGTCCTGGTCCAGTCCAGCTACAGTCCTGGTCCAGACCAGCTACATTCCTGGTCCAGAACAGCTACATTCCTGGTCCAGTCCAGCTACAGTCCTGCTATCCTGGTCCAGTCCAGCTACAATCCTGGTCTAGTCCAGCTACAGTCCTGCTATCCTGGTCCAGTCCAGCTACAGTCCTGCTATTCCAATCCAGCTACAGTTACCCGGATCCCCTCTGCTATTCCACTCCAGCTCTTCAGCTACAGTTACCCGGATCCCTTCTACTAATCCACTCCAGCTCTTCAGCTACAGTTATCCGGATCTCCTCTGCTATTCCACTCCAGCTCTTCAGCTACAGTTACCCGGATCCAATCTGCTACTCCACTCCAGCTCTTCAGCTACAACTACCCGGATACAACTCACTACTCCATTCCAGCTACAGCTATCCTGTTACTGTTACCTGGATCCAATCAGCTATGTCTCTCCAGCCGTAGCTTCAACCTCCTTTCCAAGCCCCACTCAGCAACCTTGCCACACCTGCCTGTGTGTCTTACCTACTCAAGGACTTTCCCAAACCACATGCAATTCATTGCCCTTACCCCTCTGCATGCCTTGATTCCAAGACTGTTTATTGTTATTATTTACTGCTTATTTCTGTATGCACCCGGCCTTCATTAAACTGGCTAACTTCCAATTCTCAACTGTCTTATTCCCTGAAGCCCGGAACAGATCCCACTAATCCCTTGAATGTGACAACTAGCACTTAGTTATGGACCACCAAATGGAAAGGTATTATTTATCTTAAAACCTCATAAAAGGAGACCTGAAAGGCAAAAGCATACATAACATGTGTAATAAATTTAATAATGATAAATCAAGAACTCAACACCTAGTTATACAGGGGAGAAGGAACGGGCAAGCTCAGGGGACTCACAGTCGACCGGGGACCTATTGGGGACCAGGGAGGGATTGTACACCATATATTCCGCCCACCAGAACCATTGAATTGCTAGAGAGGTGGCAGTGGCCGAATATGGGGTGTCGAGAGTTTCCATATTATAATGAAAATTTATTTTGGTTATTACCTTACTTATAGATTGCGGAGAGGAGAATTTCCAAGCCTGACCTACTGCATTTTTTGCTGCTGATAATATATGACCCAGAATGTACCATCTATCTTTAGGAATGCTAGAAGGGTAAAAATGCAGTAATGAGGTCTCCGGGGTAAGAGCAATCTGTAGGTTGCAAACCGCAGAGGCCAGTTGTGAAATCTGAGACCAGAAAGGCTGAATGTGTGGACAGGACCAGAAGATATGCAATATCTCTCCCACCTCCCCGCAGTGTCTCCACAAAGGAGAATTTTCACAAAGGACACAGGGAGACCAGGAACATAGGCTTGTGAAGACAAGTTGCACTGGCAATGAGCAGCCAGTGCAAGGGGTTTAAATAGCACAAGAGTCTACAGGTGTTGGCTAATGAACTATGGCTTAGCAAAGCTTAACCCCCTACAACCTGAGCAGAGGCGGCCCTAGGGTTTTCGGGGCCCTAGGCGGACCACCCCCCCCCACAAAAAAAGGACCCTTTTTATTTCTTTTAAAAAAATGGAAATTTTTTATTTTTTTTTATTTTATTTTTTTGCAAGCTTGGCGGCCACTGGCAAAAAAGCTCCTATATGAATTGGGTCCCTGGTGCCTCTTACTACGCCTTCTGTAATGTTAATAAGTTGTGCACAAACACACTGGTGCTGTGTCATCTCCAGACTAATATGGCCCACATACAGTACACAGGGTTGCCTACTTTTCAAAGCCATAGCTGCATGCAGGGGGAGGGACTTAACGGCATGATTGCAAATCCCATCATTAAGCCCCGCCCCTTTGCTGTCAATGACTCCTTTTGGGGTTTCATGGGGGTGTGGCTGGATAACACAATTTGTGTCATCAAGCCCCTCCTGGCCCCTGGAAACACTAGTAAACTAGTGTATCAGGTAGGGGGGCAGGATTCGAGGCCGTGGTTTCATGGAAACCATGAGCCTCAAGTCCTTTGCGGGAGATTTGCCAGAATTTCGGAAGTCTCCCGGGCATTACGGGAGAGTTGGCAACCCTGGCATTACATGCCTGGAGATGGCACACTACTGTATAAAAGTATATGTGGGAAATATTAGGGGTCTAAGATGGCACTTGTGATGTATAGGACGGGGTCTGGAGATAGCACACTATATAAAATACATGTGGGGTATATCAGGGGTAAGGCAGTGACACATTTTGTAACATATGTGGGGTATGTAGATGGCACACTATATACCTTTATATTAGTATGTGCCATTCCTAGTCCCCTTCACCACCTTTAGAAATCCTAAATTTTACACTGGTTCTCTATTGTTTCAGAACAGCTGACATATCCTATATGTGTTTATGCTTGGAAATTCTATTCATATTGTTTTAGAATTTAGTTCTGTCTCCAGATCTCTGCATTCTAATGCATTGCTCTTATATGGAGTCATCTAGTCTGCTGTGTAACCCTCCTACATAAAGTATAAATAATTGTGATTAGTTAGGGAGTGTTACAGCATGTGTAAGTGACTGTGTTATTTCCCTGTAAGCTTATTCTCTGTAACTCAATGCTTTCCTCTCCTCTCTCTCTCAATACAGGGCTGTAGCAGTGTGTGGTAACATGGCTGTGTGTTTACTATGAAGGTGGGCGGTTCTGTCTCCATGACAGCAGCACTCAGAGGCTGATTCTTGATTTCTATTGGTGGTGGGAGTGTCCGTTTGTCTTAACTCTCGACGGCCACACCCACTTACACAAGATCCAACTCTGGTCTCTGTGTGGCCAGCAGGAGTGTCGATCGCTGTGCAGTGAAGTCTGAGAAAGCTGGAAGTGCTGGAGAGTGTGTGATGTGGGTGAGTAGTGGAGATAATGTTATTCTGTGTAAGTGGCAGTTATTCTCCTGATGGAACGTTGTGTATTGTCACAGGAACATTTACTTGTTGTTACTTTTTAGGTTCCACTCACTATGTGTGACGTATATGCAGCATTCTCACAGCAAAAGTGTCACTAGTCTGTACACACATATAAGTCACAATATTGTGTCCTTCAGATGTGGGAGAAGAGGAAGAAAGGAAAGAGAAAAGCAGCACAGAGGTGAGAGACAATCTGGGATCAGGGGGGTGAAGGGGGATGAAGAGATGGATATGAGGCAACACTTTTACCTGGATAAGAGTCACTGTTTTGGGATCATAGGTAACTTTATATGGGATACTGTTTCAGTATAGTGTGATATACATCTATGCAACATATTTCTGTATTCACACACACACACACACACACACACACACACACACGTGTGTGTGTGTGTATATATATATATATATATACACATACTGTATATATATTTATATATATAAATATATATATACACACACACACACATGCGTAGAGGACCTCATCGACCTCAACATCTGGTCAGCGGACAGGTAAACATCATCCTTCCTTTGAGGTAGTGATGAAAAGAATAGGAGGCAAGAAAGAACCGGACGAGCCTCAAATGTTGAAGGTGTATTCATGTTAATCTAAAGTTAAAGTCCTGTCGTTTCTATATAATATATGGATAATTAAAGATGAGCAGTCTTGTTTCTGAATTATATATTTATTTTTGGATATAGCCCTTAACTGAGCATGATGTGTTACAACTCAGGGTCGAATGCAGGACAACACCATCATTCTTAACATTCATTTTTATACAGTTATACAGGGTCTTTTGATGTATTCATTTAACAGACTTTGACAAGATAAGTAAACATCTCTCCTCTCGTCTATGCAACAAATAATCAAACATTTTTTTTGGACTTTTACTCTATTTTTCACTTTCAATATTATATTTCTGGCATAATTTTGCTTAATATGCTATAGATGTATGTAAAGTAACCTGATGCTTGACATGTCATCTTGACCTTGTATTTAGACAGTGATTAATGATTATCAAAAAGTAAAGCTTGTGATAGAATTATATTTTTCTCTAAAATGTAGTATTCTGATTAACTCTAACTTTGACAGTTTCCACCCTTTTTATATACACATTAGACATATTTATCTACATATGTCTACATGTGCTATATTATTCTACACGGACATAATGTTCTGTCATTACCATAGCCAGAGCCTTACTTGTTTGAATTTTCTTACTCGCAATTCATATAATACAGCAAATTCCACATTTGTAAAAAAAACATATATAAGCAATACTATGGCTATAATCAAGATGATCAATTTTATAAGAGAATAAAATATATTTGTAGTCCATCTTTCAGAAAACCACAAGCTAGGGTTTAAGCAGGACCACCATGAATCATTTTCAGAGTCTTTGTCATAATTTAATCGTCGAAATCCTTCTTTTATATTATGGGCCTCATTCATATATTTGGTGATTATAGTTTCCAGATCCATAGTATCAGTGGTTAAATAGTTGCAGCAACGAACTCCAAGTTTGGTTTCAAGAGTTAAACAATATCCTCCAGTTTGTGCTGTTAAATAGTCCAGAACTAAACAATGTTGTAAAAGTTCATTTTTATATGCCTGTAATTCATGTCCAACATAATGAAAAGTCTCATCATAAATTTCTGTCACATTATCAATAAAACCAGCCAATAGTTGAATTTCATTTAGAGTTTTCATAAATCCCAAATTTCTATATGTGAACATGCTACCAATACTTATACCAATTCGATGTCCTACTGACTCACTAATTATTGGAATATAGTTTATTAACTGTAGTGAGTTCCCTTTTATTTCTAAAATAAGTGTGTGACAAAACCTTTTTCAAATTATCATGTGATATAGTGTTAAATTGAGCAACCAATCTTCCCAAGTAACACAATCCTTCAGAATTTACTGGTAACACCTTATAAGCATGTTTTTTTCCACATATGTAGTAGATGTCATCTGGTAAAAGAAATGGAATATCAAATCCTAACACCATCGCCTTAAATATTGTATGTGTTTAATTATGTGTGTTTGTAAATTATTAAAGTTACGTTAAAGTGAAGCAAAAGTTAAAGTCCCGTCGTTTCTGTATATTATCTGGATAATTAAAGATGAGCAGTCTTGTTTCCGATTATATATTTATTTTTGGTCAGGGTCGAATGCAGGACAACGTCATCATTCTTAGCATGCATTTTTATACAGTTCTAATGACGTATTCATTTAACAGACTTTGACAAGATAAGTAAACATCTCTTCTCTCGTCTATTAATGAACAACAAATAAGCAAACATTGCTTTTGAATACTATTTTATTAAAACAGAATGGAATTTATTCGGTTATATGTAGAGTTAAAACTATCACTGGGGGTTTAGTTATATGATATGTTCCTGCAATTATTCTACCACAACTGTTAGATATACAAGGTGGATTTTTACACTCATTTTGGAATTGGAGGTAAGTCTTTACAGTGTCTCTCTAGTTCTCTGGTTTTCCTGCTCACAGAAAGAAAGTCTGGTTATTTTTCATTACTTTTACTTAATTTACCATACCTCTGCTTCTCTCTCTCCAGCATATTTTGTCTCTCCAAAATAAATAAGTCCGCACATCATAGTAGCTCCCAACAGACTGCATATAATATAGAAAGTTCTTTTTTTGACATTAGTCAATAAGCATATGTTCGCTTATAGGCAACATCTTTCATCTTGATTGTAGATCTATTTAAGACAATAAAAAGTTAGTTCAGTCTTTACCTTGATTGAAGAGTTCTTTCAGATTTAGCTCAGTCTCTTTATCTGTTAATAGTTTAGTGTCTTTTGGTTCCTTTAGACTTGGGTCTTTGACCTGTTTACAGTGGGAACTGTGAATCCAAGTATCCTTTTCTGCAACTTTTATAGCAGTGTCAGTTGTTAATAGGACTTTCCATGGACCATCCCAGCAATCTGTAAGGGAACCACAACGTAAGAAATTTCTCACCATAACATAATCTCCCGGCTGAAGTTTGTGTATCAGTCCAGGTGAAGACACAGGTTGAACATCTCTGTGAGCTTAGATACAAAAAAAAACAATCGATACAGTGGCGCTTAAAAACCTGTAGTGAACAAAATAAATAAATATTCTAAATAGATCAGTGAAACGAATAAATAGATTAATAATGTCCTTAATAAAAAAATAATGTATTTAAATAGTTCAAAGTGAGTCCTGATTTTTCAGGGGCTGCCGTTCCAGTAATATGTCCGCTTGTTCCCATGGAAATGGAAATTGTAGAAGATGTGAGAGATTTATCCTGTGGACTTCATCAGGGAGTTTTTCAATCAAGTCCTAATTGAAAAACTCCCTGATGAAGTCCACAGGAGAAATCCAGAGGACGAAACGCGTTGGGTCAATTGTATTTGAGCGGTGTGTTTGCATCCTGAATAAGATATTCAGATAAGCTTTAATTTTATCTAGTTAATGTGCGCATATTTTATTTCTTGTATGAATTAAAAATTGTTGGAAATACTGCACTAGGTGGCTTTTTTATGTGCTTTTTTTCCTACTGGTTTAACCCTTGATGAGATTCCTACCGTTAAGAGGATCCTAGACCAAGAGATAAAGATACCCTGAATGTGCATCATATCATCTAATGTCTGGTACGCCTTTAATTCTCACGATTATTTCACCTATGAATGGTAAAGCACAAGCACTTTATTCATTTACTAAGAAATTAATAAACTATTGGCGCCTCCGGTTTTCTCTCACATCTTCTACAATCTCTGTGAGCTTGTCGAAGTGTCTGTAATTGTTTAGACAGTTGTATTACATATTGAACAGTCAAATCATGTTGCATTGCCATATCATTCTGTGGATTGGTAATGTATCTTGGTTGAATCCCGAACAGAAGTTCATATGGAGAGAGATTGAGGGGAGGCTTTGGTGTGGTTCTAATACTATGGAGGACAAGATGAACACTTTTAATCCATGACATTCCCATCTCTCTAGTGAGCTTGGCTAGCTTATTCTTAATGTTTATTGAAGCTTGTGGGTGGTAGGGTGTATGCAATTTAGATTCTATTCCCATCAATTCACACATTCTTTGAAACACTTTCCCACACTAAAATGGGTACCTCTATCACTTTCAATGACCTTCGATAAACCATATCTACATACAAATTCTTGCATTATTTTCTTAGCCATAAACTTTCTATATCAGAGGCTGTCGGCCAAACCTCTACCCATCCTGAAAACATATTAACGCCAACCAAAACGTACTTGAACCTTCTACATAGCTGTAGCTGACTAAAATCTATTTGCAAACATTGAAAAGGCCCTGTTATAGCAGATAAATGTTTAAATTATCCTTTAAGCATATCACACAAGATTCACACAAGATTCCTGGTGCATAACCAATAAGATTGTATCATTCTACACATATTGGGGTAGATCTAGAACTATGTTTGCCGAACGGTTATTCGCGTAGCGTATTTTCGTGTGCGTACCTTCTATACACTCCCCTAGAAACACCCCTTGAACGTACATATTTTGTCAAGATACGCTTTCCAAACCCTACCTTAACTTTTGCCAACGTAATCGCAGTGATCCGCACACGTACGTATGGGCAACACGAATTTACGCAGCTAAGCACGCCCATACTGTACACTTTAAATACAAACCCCCGCCTACTTAACGTATTTCAGACGTATTTTGGACTCACCTAAAATCGGCATGCCCACACGTAAGTATTTACGTGACACATACGTGAATGGCCCATATGTTCACAATTACGCTACGTTACTGAGCGTATTTTCTATGGCGCGCATGGGCAGTACTTTCCAAAAGGCGATTTTACGTCTCCGCCACGCGTAAATTCGCTCACAAGCGTTGTTCTGGATCTGGCCCATTATCTGCTCCCAAATACACCACTCCAAGCACACTCTCTAAAAAAGCAGATAGCAAAGAAATAGGTGCTATAGGTCTATTATTTCTATCAACCCATATACCATCTTCTCTTTTATATCATTATTTTGCTTCCCAAAAGTTTATTTCAGAAAGCATTGCATTCTTCTGCCACTCATATATTTGATCAAATGGTATGTCTTGTAATACCAAAAATGACATTTGTGTATTCTGTGTCTGTGTTAAGGCTGTTTCTCTTGCTGCAGTGCCAGTCTGTTTTCCCTCTTGAGGCATCATCTAGGCGTTTGGTATGTGCTTGACACTTAATAACTGCAACTTCTGTTGGTAACTGTATAGCTTCTATAAGTTCTTTGATAGGTAACCTCTATGTTGCCAGATAGCTTCAAAATCATGAACAACACCAAATGTTGTTGGGGGTATCCCACCCTTGGACTCAGGTGAGTCCTTTCAACTTCTTGTTCACTGCTATTCTGGTATAGTAAACACTCCTGTGGAAATAAAAGATTAGGCCGGCCGAGAGAAATACTTTTGACACAGAAACAGTTGTTTGTATCGAATGGTAGGTTCTCTAGTTTATTGCAATACAGCACAGATATTTATTAGCCAAAATAGCATGGGCAGCGGGTCACCTCCCTCAGCTGCACCAATCATAATTCAAAATAACAATTTTGCACAAACAACCAGACACACTTAACCACAAAAGACCATTTATTTAGACATTCTACAAGACAGAAGCAACTGTTTCCTGAAGCTTCTGTTCTTGCGAATGTCAACAGGGAAGTAGGCTAATCACAAGAACATCTATGCTTTATGTTATAAATTTCTTTAACAAGAAATTCAATACATGGGTTTCATTTAAAGTAAAAGCAATTAGAACAAAAGGGATACTGATTACAAAATGGAGTTACATTTAAGTATTACCTTATTGGCACCTTCCTCAATGTATATCTTGAGTCAGTACAAATGTTAACTCATTTACCTTCAGCTAATTGGCATGCTCTGATTAGTGCAATGAGCACAGCCACTTGTGCTGAGTGTGGTGGACCCATGGATTGTGTTTCTATTACCTCATCTCGTGCTGTGACTGCATATCCTGTCAGGTCAGTCAAATTTTGACCCATGTATCTCATACAATCATGATCATTGTCTTTGTCATTCGCAATATCAAAATCCATATCCCCCTATTGAGACTGAGGAAAGCAACAAGGTAGCAGGGTTCAAATTTTGACATCAGTGTATTGTGATATTGGTGGCAGTCAAAAAGAACTATTTCTCATTTGGAAAATCTAGCTTCTGAAACATGAAACATAATAATGCTTCAGTATCTGTCACTGGTGTTTCAGAGATAAGAAAGCAAAGTAAAAGATCATCCACATATTGGATCAAAGTTGAACCACCTCCAGGAACTAATAGGAATAGGAAATAGATTGTAAATTAATTTGAAAATAGTAAGAAAAAACATGCATCTATGGGTGCACGTGGGCATGTGCCATCAGGTGTGCACTAATTGTCATGATCTGCACTTTATCGCTCGTTTAGCTGTTGTAAGTATATAGTTATTAGGCTTTGTTCACTCTCTCTTGGGGGCTGATTCAGAGTTGCACTAACACCTTTTTTTAGGTGGAAGTGAACAGCTCGGCTAAACCATTTTTCAAAGTAAGGGGAGTTAATTAATTAAAAAAAAATTTGCATGCAGGGAAAATACATGACTTTTACACATAGAACTAAAATACTGAATAGTTTTATGTTTATTCTATAAAATAGAGTTGAGCTAAGAAACTTCACCTTCTAATTTTATTTCTGGTTTTACAATTTAAAGCTGCCTCCCCTTTCATTTCAACATGGTATTGCTCAGGTCTACACTTACACCTAAAAAAAAGTGGAAGTGCAACTCTGAATCAGCCCCTTGGTCTCTAGATCAGCAATAATTCACTCCAGAGGCAATCTCGCATCTCATTGGTCTAGGGGTTGCAAAATAAACAAAAGTGAAGCAATTTTATAATTGTTACATATTCCAGTTTTTTTTCTCTTTTCTTTTTTCTTCATATCTTTCCAGTTCTTAATTATAGTTACTTAGTTTCAGTTTACTTTTACAAATGATAGTTTACACCTCACTGCTCGTAGCTACTTAAACCAAATATACTTACACCCTATTGGTGAACCATAGTTTTGAGGCAGAGCCGTGCACTGCCCCTCCTGTCTGTTTTGCTCTGCTCTGATCGATCATATTGTTTGTACAGCATGTGGGTAATGGTGGCTACGAGGGAGGGGTCCTAATCTTCTCCCTTTGTTTCTACTCATTTTAGGGAGTTCAAACAAAAATAATTTAGTAGACGCTGTTTTAAAATATCATAAAGGTACAAAGAACATTACGATGTTGCTAGCACACGAATAGCGTGCACAGTGTAACTAAGTTTGAGGGTGCACTTAAACTTTTGCTTAAGACTCACTCTGTCACAGGATAGGAGTCTATTTTTTTTTTCTTCTGTGTGATCCTGTTCACTACAGTGTTGAGACATAACTCTTATCTATGCACTGAAAGAAAGGGGGCAGGTGTCTGCAAGCACTTTCTACACAGATTCTGCTCCTAATTCTTAACCCTTACACTGCCAGAATTGCAAAACATTGGCTTTTAAAGTTAAAACAAAAACAGCTTAAAACTTTGTACCAAAGATGTTAAAGGTTGCAAGCGCTGTAGCAGGCGCAGTTGCATGCACTGTTGCGGCGTGGCGGGCTGCACCATTTCTTTTGCATTCTGAATTTTGTAGACTGCTCATATCCATTATGCAAACATTACAATTGCTTTATTCTCTTCTCTTCTATAAGAGAAATTATGTTGTCCTTCACTACATCTAGGGATGTTATGGAGCAGGCCTAGCGTAGGGACTGACTTCCAAGGAATGTTGTGCAGTGGGCCTTGTGTTAGGAACGGACCACCAGGGTGCGGAGTTTAACCAGGTCTGGTCTTCACTGGAGTCCCTAATGGTGGGGACAGTCTGAGTGCAGGTGAGAACACAGAACAAGCAAGGAAGCGGAAACCCAGTGAAAGAGGTAACAGCACCCAGACGGACAGTGGACCAATCACACTACTAGTGGCAGACACTCAAACACGAGGTAAGGAAAGGAGGACGGATGGGAGCACAACAGGGAACAGAGGAGAAGTCAGGAATGGGGCAATCAAGGAGAACTGGACAAGATCAAAAATAGAGAGAGAGAGAGAGCAGAAAAGAGTGCCAACAAAGCTGTAATTGGCAGCGCCATGCTAAAGCGTTGCCTGTGATATAGAGGCTGCAGCCTAACACACCTCCAGAGGAAGAAGCGCGTCCTGGTGTCATGGTAACGGCCAGGACATGTGCGCACCCGCCGGGGACACGTCGGGGAAGGAGAGAGAGGAGAAATGCGGCACCATCTTGGAAGCGGCGTCTGAGGTAAGCATTACACACTACTTGCGTGTAACAAAGGGATTCAACATTAAACGTTCCAGCTTCTGGAAAACACATCTTATGACCTCTAGTCATCTCGAACCACTCAACATATCACATAATTCCCTAAGTTCAAACCTTTAGCAATCACTTACAACTCTTTTCACACTCTTCCTCAATAAAAACAACTCGGAGCAAAAAACGTATACTCACCGAGTGTTTAAGCGTACAGGACACTGTTCTCATCGACCTCAACATCTGGTCAGCGGACAGGTGTTAGATCATGTTTGCTGATTCATATATTAATCAACTAATAGACTAATAAAGTATTGATTATATATATATATAACAGTTAACATATAAGTTAAAATAGTGGCCTTTCTCCTTAAGAAAATATGAAAGCAGATATTTCTACATCTCAGAAAAACAACATCACCTGCATGAAGGAAACGCCCTGACACTGACTGTTACGAAGAATTTTGAAGCGCCCAGAGATGGAATTTTGAAAGATAAACTTTAGATTGGACATATTTCTAAAAACTGATATGATTTACATCAGGAGAAGACAGCAGAATTTCACTCCCCAAATTAAAGAAAGTTATTGCTTATGAACTATTGACATTAGTAACGTCAACAATTTTGATGACGATGAAGTAATAAGCACGCTCTAAACATGCCTTTTTCTGATAAGATTATCCAATCAGTATAAGTAATGTATGTTTCAATGTATATCTTGTAAAAAGAGTAGGAAGCGAGAAAGAACCGGACCCGGGCCCCCACTGTTGAAGTTCTGTTAAAGTTAAAGGGCCTGATCCAGACCTACGCCGATGCGCTGTGCTTCGGCGTTCACTTTCCCCGACACTCCCCCTGTGTGGGCGTATGGCCCCTTCCTTACGCCGGCTGAAGGCTACCCTAACTTCAGCCGGCGTAAGGAAGGTGCCATACGCTCGCACAGGAGCGTATGGCCGCCTAGCACGCCCTCTCACCCTCATTAAACTACCTCCTCCCACCCACCTACACTAACCTGAACGTAGGGACGCTGGGGGATGTCGGGCGTTGCCGATCTTTTGCTTACACCCGCCGTCCTAGCGATGCTGGCCGTAGGTCTGGATCAGGCCCAAATTCCCGTAGTTTCTGTATAATATCTGAATATCTGAATAATTAAAGATGAGCAGTCTTGTTTCTGAATTATATATTTATTTTTGGCTACAGCCCTTAACTGAGCGTGATGTGTTACAACTCAGGGTTGAATGCAGGACAACGTCATCATTCTTCTTTATACAGTTATACAGGGTCTAATGACGTATTCATTTAACAGACTTTGACAAGATAAGTAAACATCTCTTCTCTCGTCTATTAATGAACAACAAATAAGCAAACATTGCTTTTGGGCTTTTACTCTCTTATTTTTCTCTCTCAATAGTATATATCTGGCATAATTTTACTTAATATGCTATAGATGTAGTGACCTGATGCTTGACATGTCATCTTAACCTTTTTTAGACAGTGATTAATGATTATCAAAAAGTAAAGCTTGTGATAGAATTATATTTTTCTCTAAAATGTAGTATTCTGATTAACTCTAACTTTGACAGTTTCCACCCTTTTTATATACACATTAGACATATTTATCTACATATGTCTACATGTGCTATATTATTCTACACGTACATAATGTTCTATCATTACCATAGCCTGAGTCTTATTTCTGTGACTCTTCTTACTTGCAATTTTTATACACACACACACACACACACACACAAACCTATATATAGATAGATATAGATGTTTGTGTGCGGTTATGCGTTTTAGCATTACTTTCCAAGCGTCCCCTCTTAAGCCAACCATTTCATTTTTTATTTATTTGTTATTCACATTTTGCTTTTTGTAGCTGGCTTATAGTTTTTATTTATTACTTTAACAGAGCTTCTATTTTTTTAAATTTAAAAAATAATCGGAGGCTCGCCTGTTCAGTATCCAAAATTGTAATCTTTCTGGACTCTTTACTCATTTCACATACACATGGAAGCTACACTTTCTAATTTATTATTAGCTATTTTGTTTTTTCTTTAAGTATACTTGAGAACAATCTACTATGCCTACTTACTTCAAATTTATGAATATCATTAATACAATGCAATATGACATCCTTCATTTGGAAATAATAACTCCCCTCTCTCTCACTCACTCACACACTCACTCACACACACACACACTCTCACACACACACTCTCACACACACACATTCAGAGTTGCACTTACACCTACAAAATAGGTGCAAGTGTAGACCTGAGTAAAACGTTGCTGCATTTTGAGGGGAGGCAAATTTAAACTGTGAAAACAGAATTAAAGTTGAGAGGTGACATTTCCGAGCTCAACTCTAAATTAATATTAAAACTATTCAGTATGTGAGTTCTATGTGCCATAGTAAAGTATTTTCCCTGCATTCAAAATGTTTTAATTAATTAGCACCCCTTGCATTGCAAAATGGTTTAGCCAAGCTGTACACGTGCACCTGTTTTGCCCTTACATTCAAACTCTGTCTTACTCTGCATGTTTAGGGCAATAATTCTGATGCTTACATTGTCTACTCTGTTTTTATAATACAGTAATGTGAGATGTATTGTAATGTTTTCTGATGGTTGTTTTGTATCAGTCAGTTTTGTACAGATAGAATGGTATATTCTGTTACTGGTTAATGGCACTTTTGCTGGACATTCTCTATCCTGTGTGTATGTTACAGATAGAATGATATAGTCTGTTACTGGGTAATGGCAGTGTTGCTGGACATTCTCTATCCTGTGTGTATGTTACAGATAGACGGTATAGTGTGTTACTGGGTAATGGCAGTGTTGCTGGATATTCTGTATCCTGTGTATATGTTACAGATAGAATGGTATAGTGTGTTACTGGTAATGGCAGTGTTGCTGGGGCATTCTCTATCCTGTGTGTATGTTACAAATAGAACAGAATAGTCTGTTCTTGGGTAATGGAAGTGTTGCTGGGGCATTTCCTTTCCTTTGTTTCTGTTGCTAGCAGAATACCCTCTTGCTTTTGAAGCACCTGTCTGCATTTACCTATAAATTGATTGAGAAACTTCCATTTTGTGTGTTTTATATCTTTCTGCTACATCCACATACTTCGTTTTCTGCACCTTTCCCAATCTCTGTAATATACAGCTCTTCGCCCCATGTAGCTATACAAATAATGTGGACACGGCGGCAATCCATTCTCATGGGGTGGGCCAAACTATGTAGAGCATCCCAGAAACTAATAGGGTAAGATGGGGGAGAAGTGGAAATAGGCAGAATCAGAGTATAGTTAGCCAGTAACTGGAAGAACCTTTTATATTTCCAAATTTGAAATGAATGTAATGAAATTACAGGGACTGGATTGATATAAGGGATAGCTTGCCCTCTTTGTAACATAAGGGACTGGGACTAATGGGAGACATTAATCCCAGTCCCTGTCATTTCATCATATAGAGAGATATAGAACTATAGATTAGTTAAGATTTTTATTTATTTTGTGTCTGAAGTCTGATTTCATTAGTTGGGGAGGTGTTTAGATTGTCCACCAAGAGGGGAACAGAGCCGACAAATAATTTTTAAATCTGTGGAATGCATTGATATAAGGGATAGCTTGCCCTCTTTGTAACATAAGACCTGTAGGGGCCTGGACACTTTTTATTATTGCTACTAACTACTATCACGTTTGACATAACTTACTATAATTTTATACGTTTTTATGAAGTTACACACTTAAACACTGTCTCCTTGGGGTGTAGTGTGCATTATCAACTTTTTAAGTTATCTTGAGCATGGTTAATCTCTAGTTATATAACTGGTCTCAATATTAACATTACATTCACAGACTGAGTCCGTCAATACTTTTCTTTAAGACCTGATCCAAAGTTGTGGCTTACACCTTTATTTAGGTGTGAGACCAACGAATCTTCGCATTGTTCAAGTGCAATACCATGTCTAGCTAAATAAGTGTTCACAAAGTGGCTGATTTGCCTGTGATCACTTTAAACAGAATAATTCAATAGATAAATAACTCTTAAAATACACTGCATACACCATACTGTGCTATTTTTACGTTTGTAATAACCATAGCTGAACAGCAGTATATGGCTACACATTTTTCTAAGACATTTTAATATATTTTTTTTGTTCTTTGTATTAAAATCTATTTCTAGGATCTCTGGATAGCTGCTTTGCCTTCACATCCATTGCACCAAAAACTCAGAACCAAGTTCAATGTCTGCAATTGTTTTACTCTTACATAGTTTTTTTTTTCTTTTTAAATATGGAGAGATGCTATTATTTCCTTTGAACACATCACAATAGATGACTAATATAATCACAATGGGGTAGATCCAGAACTACGTGTGCCGTACGTTTATTCACGGTGCGTATTTTCGTGCACGTAAGTTCGCTACACTCCCCTCGGCACACCCCTTGCACGGACGTATTTTGTCAAGATACGCTTCCCAAACCCTACCTTAACTTTTTCATACGTAACCGCTGTCATACGCACACGTATGTATGGTCTGAACGAATTTACGCAGCTAAGCACGCCCATACTGTACACTTTAAATACCAACCCCCGCCTACTTCACGTATTTCAGACATATTTTGGAGTAACGTAAATTTGGCACGCCCACACATAAGTATTTACGTGACACATACATGAATGGCCCATACGTTCACAATTACGCTACGTGAATGTGCGTATTTTCTATGGTACGCACGCGCAGTGCATTCTAAACTGCGATTTTACGTCTCCGCCACACGTAAATTCGCTTTGAAGCATTGTTCTGGATCAGGCCCAATGTTCCATTCATTCTGTATTTACTAACTGCCAGTGTATCATAAAACAAAATATGTTGCCTGTAATAATTAATATACTTCAATTCTTACAGGTCAGTTCATGAGCAGGATTCCAAGCAAGAACAGCAGAAGAAAACCATTGTGTCATAACAAAAAACATCAATAACTCACTAAAACACTGCATTGGCTGCACACAACAATTCTATTTAATTTCTGAAGAACCAGTTTGAGGGGTTTTTTTTAAATATTTTCCTGGCTTCCAGAAACTAACTCCAACAAAACAAACATAAAATGAGTCTCAGAGAAGAGAAGACATATGTATGTTTTGAATGTGATAAACTTTTCCATATAAATCACTTCTGGTAATACATCAGAAATTTCATACAGAGAAAATGCCATTTAAATGTGTTGAATGTAGCAAATGTTTTACCATTAAATCCGTCCTTACAAGGCATCAAAAGATTCACACGGGAAAGAAACCATTTAAATGCTCTGAATGTAGAAAGTGTTTTACGCAAAAGATTTCCCTTGTAAGCCATCAGAGGATTCACACAGGAGAGAAACCTTTTAAATGCTCTGAATGTAGCAAGTGTTTTACCCAAAAGTGTGACTTTGGGAATCATCATAGGATTCACACAGGAGAGCAACCATTTAAATGCTCTGAATGTAGCAAGTGTTTTACTCAAAGGTTTTCTCTTGTAACCCATCAGAGGATTCACACAGGAGAGAAACCTTTTAAATGCTCTGAATGTAGCAAGTGTTTTACCAATAGGTCTGCCCTTGTAAATCATCATAGGATTCACACAGGAGAGAAACCATTTAAATGCTCTGAATGTGGCAAGTGTTTCGCCCAAACATCTCAACTTGTATGCCATCAGAAGATTCACACCGGAGAGAAACCTTTCACATGCTCTGAATGTAGCAAGTGTTTTACCCATATGTATGAGCTTGTAAACCATCAGAGGATTCACACAGGAGAGCAAACATTTAAATGTTCTGAATGTAGCAAGTGTTTTACTGTAAAGTCTAAACTTGTAAGGCACCAGATGATTCACACAGGAGATAAGCCGTTTAAATGTTCTGAATGTAGCAAGTGTTTTAGGTATAAATCTGACCTTGTAAACCATCAGAGGATTCACACAGGAGAGCAACCCTTTAAATGTTCTGAATGTAGCCAGTGTTTTACTGTAAAGGCTAAACTTGTAAGACACCAGATGATTCACACAGGAGAGAAACCATTTAAATGCTCTGAGTGTAGCAAGTGTTTTGCCCATAAGTCTGCACTTGTAAGCCATCAGGGAATTCACACAGGAGAGAAACCATTTAAATGCTCTGAATGCAGCAAGTTTTTTATCCAAAAGTATCACCTTGTAAGCCATCAGAGGATTCACACAGGAGAACAACCATTTAAATGCTCTGAATGTAGCAAATGTTTTAACTTTAAGGCTAACCTTGTGGATCATCTGAGGATTCACACAGGAGAGAAACCATTTAAATGCTCTGATTGTAGCTCATGTTTTTCTCAAAATGCTCACCTTGTAAAACATCAGAGGATTCACAGAAAAGCCATTTAAATGCTCAGTATTCTGATTAGAGAAATTATTTTAAATTTCTAAATGTGTAAAATGTTATTTTAGCAGCAAGTGTAAAAAAAACCCTTACCATTCAACATATTGATATCTATTGTTTTTCTGGACCTTCTGCTATGGTGTTTAGCAATGACTTTGCTTCAAGTGCTTTTTGACATCCGCAATGTCACGTGTCAATCTTTGTAATATATAATTGTCTTAATCAGGCAACTCATACATTTAAAATGCATATAAAGTGGAGGTCTATAAATACAAGTTTACGGAATGGTTTTATCTGTCTAGTCTTATTGAAAACTGTTTTTTGAGGGCAACAGAAAGAGACATTGGACCTGATTCACAACTAAGAAAGAATGATTCACAGATAAAAATGAAAATCAACTAGCCACACCCCTTAATTACTAGATGGATACACAGGTTTATTTAGGAACCTTCCAATGAATCATGCAAGCAATTATAAATGTAAAGATAAACATGATTTACACATCCGTAAATAAGCGTTTTAATTGATTCAATTAAGCATCTATCATGTTAAATGAGCATTTCTTTGGTCTAGTCATATAAAGGCATAAACTAGCATTGGAGTAATGTCTGTGTTTAGCTTTGTTTACATTAACTCCTTGTAGCTCTGATATGTTTAAAGTTCATGGAAGTATATCTATTTGAAATGTTTCATTACATTAATATATGTAATGTTATATATGTGAATGTTACTTTTATACTAAAATATCAGATGTGTTGTCTATATCTAAATACATTTTGTATAAACATATTTTGAAATCCATTTAGCTTTTTACATTTTATTAACATTTTATATGTAAGAAAAATGTATGTCAATTTTAAGATTTGTATTTTGTATATTCAGAATAACTTTATGGACCATATTAGTGATACATAGAAATATATATGTCAAATTAAATATAAGAATTTAGATAACTCAAAAATTTATTTTTACTAACAATAAAATCTTACTTGTTAACTGGGGGTGGTGGTGCGGGGAGTAATTCGCCATCATAAGCACAAGAAAGCTCTTTGCAGCCCTGATTAGAACAGTAATTGCTGTTACTAACACCTTGCATTCCGCTAAAATTGGGCTTTGGCGTAGTTGTGGGAGGCCTATTAGAAAAGGAGACAAAAGCATAAAGTAATGCATACATTTATTATATGTATTGTAATACATATATTATATAACTTTTTGTAATAAATACAAAATTTTCTCACTAACAAAAGCAGAATTTTCATTACATTTTGGTCCTACCTGGGTATTTCCATTTTATGCCAATTCATCCACTGGGGCACAATGTTGGGAAAGGTTTTGGGCTTTGGGCAGGGTTGATGATGGGTCAGGTGAGGTTATAGGGGGAATATCTGGGGGTTTAAATGAACAGTTGCGCATAATGCACAGCTAAACGTGATGAGGAAGGGACAGGTGAGGTGAACTGGGATGGGAAGGGAGAAGTGGACCTGGCCTTCGGTGTGGAAGAGACTGGTGTGGTAGACTGGGATGGGGAGGGAGAAGTGGAGACAGTCATGGGGGAACCCTGTCAGGTGAGGGGGACTGGGATGGTGAGGGGAAAGTAGACCTGGGTTTTGGTGTGGAAGGGACATGTGCAGAGATCGAGAGAAGGATAGATTCAGAAGGGGAGGTTGGTGGAGGAGCAGCCAAGAGGTATCCTCTGCCATCTGCTATTGCTACTGGCGACCATATTGTTGCTGCTGTCATTGATGTTGTAGCGCTATGGAGATGTAAAAAGAAAAAATGATTAAACTTAATTTCAAGATAATCTTTTAAAAATATATACTTTGTAATTGTTCATTCAAAAGTAATCAATTAATAAGTGGCATAAATCAACTACGCAGATAAAAACACACATTTAAAATACACACACTCACTCTTTACATGATAGCTAAAGCTTTAGTGTTGATTGTGTTGAAATGCGTTTTATTCTAAAATATAAATAAACGGATAACCAGAAATGCACAAATATTGCACAATGTTTTAGTATACTTCACACTTGCATTCCTCTTCCACAACAGATCTGACAGCTGGCGGCTCACTCCTGCCCTCCTCTTAATTGCAATTCTGGTCCTCATATAGGCCTCTCTTTCCACAGCATTAGAATGCTGCATAGTTGTATTGAGTTGGTACATATAATTAGTTAAAATGGCCAGCTCCAGCATGCTGATGTTGTCATCTCTCGCCATTTTGAAATGTGATGGAGTATTATAAGCTTGCTAATGATTGGCTGCATGAAAATAATATTGCTATTGGTTCAAGAAAAAGAACACCCAGACAGAACAGGCAGGATATGGAGATGTATTTTTTTATTTACTATTATATAAAGAATATTGAACACACAAAACTTTATGTAGCTATTGTTACAGATAACACAACCAGGGCACGGACTCTAGGGCCAGGTCTTCACTGATGGTAGGGATAGTCTGGGCTGCAGGACCCTTAGCAGGTCGTGGCCCCCAGAAGTGCCACCTGGGAGAAGAAACGGAAACTTAGTAGGAACCAGTGGAGAGGAAAATGAAGTAGGAGGGAGACCAGAGGAACTAGTCTTGACAAACAGGAGAGGATGGACAGGGATGATGACAGACCAGACGGACTGGGGCACTCAACAACAAACACACCAACGCTTCCCCCAAAGGGAATGGAGAGAGTGAGAACAGATGGGACGAACACGTGGAAGAGTAAACGGATACACTGGGAGGTCTGGGCACGGAAAATAAATAGACAGTGCTGTCGGTATCAATAAATGGCACAAAACAGAAGCACAAGGCACTAGAATTGTACAAACAGATCACAGGCTGGAGAACCAGACTCTATAACTGGCAGTGTTAAACTGACACTGTCAGTTCTAATATAGGGTCTGCTGTCCCATGATTGGACAGCAGAACCCAGCCCCTGACACCTGATTGGCTGTCTTTTACCATGAGGATGCCGATTAAAGAGGATAAACAAGGTTCCCTGAGTGTGTGCCTGGAAACCTAGGGCGGTGCTCAGAGTTACACTAATACGTGCCTTCATAGGCTTGCGTTGGAGGAGACAGTGGGGAGGAGGTAAGAGAGTTACATGTCAGACTGCATGGTGTGGCAGCATTTAACAGTTATGCTATGATGTGCCTGACAGATTGCACAATGAAACACAACGGTATATTAAAAACACTCATCTTTGTCAGCCAATAGTGATTGGCTATCTATGAATATTGTGCCCATAGTACTCAATGGCTGTCAGTGTAAACATGACACTGGGAGATTAGAAAAGGAATTGCAATTTTTACATAGCAGAAAGTGCAAAGAAATTGTGGCGCTTGTTATGGAAAGGGTCTATAATTCAGGAGAGAGAGAGAGAGAGAGAGAGAGAGAGAGAGAGAGAGAGCAACAAAAGCAACTCCAAGTCAATATTTAAATGCAAATAACGTGTGTAATGAAGCAAGATCAAGCATAATCACATCACAGGGGTGAGCAAATATGGCATGAATAGCATACACATAGCAACATGGATAAAATCAATATGCAGTGCAGCTGTACAAAGGTGCAGGATGATGCAGAGTGAGGCATGTACTGGTCCAGCATAGGCATGACAATATCAATGCAGAATAAAAAAAATATAAGGTAGTCTGAACGGCAAATAGCAGAGGGCAGACTGACAACAGAACACCGCCAGAACCTATAACAATACCCATTCCCAACAGCCGTTTTGGTGCTAAGCGTGCACCGTCATCAGGGGAACACCATCACTTCCAAGGACAGCAGAAAAAGCAATGATGGTGTGGTAGGCTAGAAAGGCTATAAACTCACCCAAGTTGCTTCGCCTCCCGCCCACCGCCAACACCCGTCCGATGCGACACAGACAGCTGTCAATCAAAGGACCCGTGGTCCAAAGAAGGGGTGTGGTGTAAAACTCCACCCTTAGGGATCCAGCCCGTTAGCATCCACGGTTGCCCTGGTGATTGGTAGTGGTCTTCGGGAGCAGCAATAAGGGAATACAGCAGCGGGCAGAATGTCAGGTCAGCGGGAGGGAAGCGGAGTGAAACAAAGTAGCAAGGAGCACGCAGAGGAAGCAATAACAGCACAGGCACACCGTATTAACGGTATGTGAAATATCTAAGGCAAGAACATGTATACACAAGGGACAGAAGGAGTCCCAAACGGGGGGCAGGTAGATCATTTGAACTGACAAGGATGCAGACTGAGGAAGTGGAGAGCAATGATAAAAATGTAAATAAAGATAAATGAAAAGTAACAACTGTGAAACACAAAGTGTAACCACACTAAACAAAAAAATTGAAAACTAACAACTAGGTAACAAAAAATGCAACAACACTTAACAAGGTAGTCAGCCTCATGAATCCGACGGAAAAAGGGCTACTTCCAAAATCGTGACCAGGGCCAGTCACCACCAAGTAAATATATAATAAACAGACAATACAATGCTGACTAGGATCAAAAAAGAAAAGAAAAGAACACAAAGGGAGGCACAAATTACAATAAACATGACAAGTTTAGTTCCTTATTAAGTCCGTGAGGTGACATCGCCTTGAAGAGATAAGTTAATTTAGCTTCTTTTTGAAGCAAGAGAATGTCCCTGTCACCGCCTCGTCTGAGGAGAGGTATCTGGGCAACAGGCATGCATTTAAAGTCCTTCAAAGTGTGTTTGTGTCCCAAAAAGTGTCTGGCCACCGGTGGAGTTTTAGGGTCCATGTTATGGTAGGCCTTCTTGATGGAGGATCTCTGCATCGCGATTCTTTCCTTTAGCATCCGTGTGGTTTTCCCGACGTATATCTTTGAGCAAGGACAGGTAATCACCTATATGACATAGCAGCTGTCACAGGTGAGTCTATGTGTCCATAGATGGATGTGTGAAGATGTCCCCAGTGATAAGGAATTGGCAGTTGACGCATCCTGAGCACCGGGTTGAATATTATTTCTCTCACCAAAAACGATGGAGAAACAATATACTATATTACAAGTTTGTGAGGGTAAGGTGCAATTGTTCAACCCTGGAAACTTATCCATCAAGCTCAAATCTATAGAAACAAGTTTTTAGAAAGAAATTATCCTACTGACCTTATAGAGAAAAGTCTAAAGAAAGCAAGAGACAGGGACACGTTGTTGAACTATACGGAAAAGAAAGAAAATTTTTCTGTCTGTCCATTTGTGACAAACTATAATCAAGCAGGGCCTGCAATAAGAAGTATTATTAAAGAACATTCTTTCCATGGATGCAATACTATGTAAAATCTTACCTGAAATCCCAGAAGTAAGATTCAGGAGAGCAAAAAATCTAAAATCTCAACTCTCTCCCAGTCACTAAGCATCTCTCTCTCTCCAAACAGGCCCATTACTATGGCCAAAGGGTTTTTATCCTTGTGGCAGGTGCAAGGTTTGCAGAAACTGCCACAGGGATAAAAAGCAGTTTTCTAATCATGACAATACCAAAAAAAATTGAATTAAACAGTATGCCAATTGTACAACCACTTATGCAGTGTACTTACCTGAGTGTGGTTGTGGCAAAAAATATGTGGTAAGACCAATAGAATGTTTAAATTGAGAGCATTGGAACATCTTAGAAACATCCAAAATAAGGTACTTATCCAGAGTGTGCCACGCCGTTTTAATCAAGAGCTTAACTCAAGCTGTGATTCTGTTAGATTCAAAATAATAGAATTTGTTCCCAAAAATATTAGAGGGGGAAATAGGGAAAATCATTTAACCCAGAAGGAATCTTTCTGGATAATAACAATAAATACACTGACCCCATCGGCCTAAACGAAGGCTTCGAAATCACCCCATTCCTCTAAAAATCGATCCTCTAATATTTTAATAACTTTCTCTAAAACCTGCTATGATTAACAATCTATCTGATATGTTTGGTCATTATATGGCTTAGATAACTATCTCATATTGGATAAATATGTCTCTATTTGCTCTGTATGTATATTTTAGCCACTACTAACTAGATGTGTTTTTCCTTCTGCTTTTTCAGCTCACTGGCGATTGAGCCTCACACCCTATAATGTAGAATAAGGATAATTTATATTCCTCTAAAGATACCTCCGCTATTGTTCTAAATGGTAAAGATGTTGGAAATGGTAATTCCGTCACTATGTGTACATATTTAGATCTGAATACTCCCCCTAATTCTGATCCTTTATTTTATAATTTGATTGTATATTTTTTTTATACCTCATCTTTTATACATCTTTTTTTTTATATATATATACCTCACTTTTTTTAAATTCTTTTTGATTTTTTTTTTTAATGATTATTATTTATGTATGTGGATCTTTAAGAAACAAATGGCTACTAACACAGACTATTCCGGTTTATATATGCCTTTTTAGAAGTAATTGTAATCAGTCATTTCCTATTGTGTTAGTAGTTTCTGATATAGGTTGATGTCTGTTCATGTAATATTTTGTGAATAAGTTTTAAATGTAACCATGTGAATGAATGAATGAATGAATTAGTAAAGCACGTGCAGTAGCTGCTATTTGAACACCATGTGGGGTTTGGCATGTCACACCCCCTGACGAAGTCTGCTGATGACAAAACGCGTTGGGAACACGTCCACCACACGCCTCTCGTGAGACTCTCCAACACTCTGTATGAAACAAGGGAACAGCTGATGCCTCGCCGCCTGGACCCGTATTGTTAAAGCAACGCCGGAGCGTGGTAATCGGACTTGTTCCTGCGGCTATCTGTGTATATGATATGCGATTTTAACACATTTGATAACGGTACATTTCTTATGCCTTTTTATTGTGGTTCTTATGGAATAAACAATAATACACCATTAAGCGCCCCTTCTCTTTGTAACTATGTATATATTATAT
>WWET01006589.1:9728-20067 GCA_011038615.1 Limnodynastes dumerilii
CTGTGTACTGTGTAAGGAGGTAGTGTGAGCTAATGCAAGAGTTTGGGCTACTCCCTGCCCGTTAGGTCCCCCAAAGCATGGGCTACTGGACTAGTCACCCCCCCCATTGTCCCCCACAACCTGGTCCACCCCACCTTATGTCCCCCCCACTTATAATGCCCCCTGCATTCTGGGATACCCCCTTATGTCTACCGCTGCCTGGGCCACCCCTGAATGTGCCGGTAGTAGCCACACATGGGTACTTCAGGGGTGTATTGCATAAAGTGTGCTGTCCGCTGTTGCAGCCCCCTGATCTGACAGTCAGGGGTGTCAGCAGGCAGTGTGGGCCCCTAGGTGTCTCTCTGAGGGGCCCCACACAGCAGTAACACAGAAGTGAGGACATGGAGGGAGGGGGCGTGGGTGACGTCGCAGCTCTCTCCTGCAGGGGGCGTGTGTGTGTGTTGTATGGAGCAGTGACACAGTGTCGTGAGCGTCCCTGCAGCCGCCGTCTGCCCACCTGTGTCACCGGGGATTAACCCTTCGCAGTGCAGCCTGTCTATGGAGAGATCTCGGATGCTGACTGTGGGGAGATGTACAGTGTACAGGGCTGATGAACTACAACTCCCAGCATGCCCACACAGCATGGGACCAGCAGGATGGACCAGGGAGCGCCGGGTATCCTATCCTGTTATATGTGGAGCAAAGGGTACACTACAACACCCAGCATTCCATGACATGCGGCACAGGGTTTGGTGCACTACAACACCCAGCATTTCCTGACACGCGGCACAGGGTTAGATGCACTAGAACACCCAGCATTCCCTGACATGTGGCACAGGGTCCGGTGCACTACAACACCCAGCATTCCCTGACATGCGGCACAGGGTTTGGTGCACTACAACACCCAGCATTCCCTGACATGCGTCACACGGTTTGGTACACTACAACACCCAGCATTCCCTGACATGCCGCACAGGGTTTGGTGTACGGGCGGGGGACAGACACTGGCACTTCCTGCGTCTGGAGCATTGCATAATCCTGTCTAAACACGAGCACAGCCCTGAGACACCACAGTGACGTCCCAGGTAATGGGACACAGGTCACAGAGTCCGCCATTACACACCCAGCCCCCGCCCTCCACCAGATCACAGCCAGTACCAAGGAGTAGAGAGAAGTAGGAGAAGAGAGAGGGCAACCACCGGGGGAAGAGAGAGAGGGCAACCACCGGGGGAAGAGAGAGAGAGAGAGAGAGCAACCACCACTGCATATATATATATATATATAACGTCCCAGGTAATGGGACACAGGTCACAGAGTCCGCCATTACACACCCAGCCCCCGCCCTCCACCAGATCACAGCCAGTACCAAGGGAAGAGAGAGGGCAACCACCGGGGGAAGAGAGAGAGGGCAACCACCGGGGGAAGAGAGAGAGAGAGAGAGAGCAACCCCCACTGTATATATATATATATATATATATATATATATATATAGGTATATAGTAGAGTATAGGGATATATCTCTGTATACAGGTCACTTAGTGTGTGCACAGGGCTATAACTAGCTCGGGATTGTGTCACACACACGTGCAGCGGTATATATAAGTATATAGTACAGTATAGAGGTATAGTAGTATATAGGGGTATATATGACTATATAGGGCAGTATAAGGCTATATCTCTATATATCACCCCAGGCGTGCACAGAGTTATAAATAGCCCGGATTGTATCACACACGCGTGTGGGGGTATATATAAGTACATAGTACGGTATAAGGGTATATCTCTGTATACAGGTCACCCTGGGTGTGCACAGGACTATAAATAGCCCAGTTTTGTGTCACATGCGTGGGCGGGGGTATATATGATTATATATGGGGATATACGAGTGTATATAGTATAGTGGTTTATATGAGTATATAAGGGTATAAATGACTATATATGAGCATATATGTGTATATAGGGCATAACTCTGTATACAGGTCACCCCAGATGTGCACAGGGCTATAAATAGCCCAGGATTGTGTCACACACGTGTGCGGCGGTATATATGACCATATATGGGTTTATATGAGTATATAGTACAGTATAGAGGTATATGAGTATATATGACTATATAGTACAGTATAGAGGTATATGACTATATAGAGGTATATAATGAGTATTTAGGGGGTATATATGGGTATATAGTATAGATGTATATGACTATATAGGGGTATATATGAGTATATAGGGTAGTATAGGGATATATATACGTATATAGTACAGTATAAGGGTATATCTCTGTATACAGGTCACTCCGGGTGTGCACAGGGCTATAAATAGCCCGGGATTGTGTCACACGCGCGTGCGGGGGCGGCCCCGGGGTTCCCTCATGTTGTGGTTGTACATAACACATAACAAACACCAGGATCCTAGAGACGGTTGCTATAGAAAGAGGCGGGATATTCGCCAGCCAATCAGAATTCTGTCTCCAGGGGCAGCCGCAATCACTTTCGGTTGCCATAGTGACGCTGAAATATTTGGCTCGTGAAGACACAAATACGGGCAGGGCGCTTACGTCAGGACGTGTCTCCGTGGGAACAGGTTTAGGCCCGCGTCACAAACTCACTAGTCACGTGATCGTCTTTCCCACTTTGTGGGTGCGGCGTTACTACGGCAACGTCAGTGTTACGGATTAACAGAGCACGAGGTCTGGGGCCTCCTGCGGCCACGCAGTGCTACTACAGTCATACACAGCGACCCCTGCAGCCCCACAATGCTACCTACAGCCACACAGTGCTAGTAAGTCATACACAGCGCCCCTTGCAGCAACGCAGTGCTACTGCAGCCACACAGCAACTCCTGCATCCCACAATGCTGCCTGTAGCCCCACACAGTGCTACTACAATAACGCAGCGCCTACTGTGGTCATGCAGTGCTACTACAATCATACACAGCCCTCTGCAACCCACAATGCTACCAACAGCCACACAGCACTACTACAGTCCCTTGCCGCCCAACACAGTGCTACAGGCACACAGCATACCCTGCAGCCAAAAAGTGCTACTAGTCATAAACAGTGCCCTCCGCAGCACACAATGCTACCTACAGCCACACAGTGTTACTACAGTCATACACAGCAGCCATACTGTGTTACTACAGTCACACAGCACCCAATCCCCCTGCAGCCACACAATGCTCCTACCATCATACACAGGCCACCCAGCACCCTCTTGCAGACATACACCACCATCTACAATACACAAACAGAAAGTGCAATCTAAAGAGAAACATACACAAGCCACCCCACTGCTATACAACACAAGCAGCCATACACAGAGAGACCCCATACAGCCACACTGCTACCTACAGTTAAAAGCAGGCCAAACAGCACCCCCTACAGTCATACGCAGAGAGAGCTCAACACAGCCAAACACCCACCTACAGCCATACACAAAGCACACAGTAAGCCCTATAACCACGTACAGCATGATTATACAGGTCACACAGAATTCTCTGCAGCCAAAACACCACTACCAACAGGAATATACAGACAGCGCCCCCTGTTGTCAAGCTATGCTTCGCCATACACAGAGACCGCACAGACTACAGCCATAAACCACTACCTAAAGTCACACACAGCTGTACTGCGCCCCCTATAGCCAACACTAACTACAGTCATACACAGGCCACACAGCGCCCCCTGCAGCCAAACACCACCACCTACAGCCAAGCACTGCTACACAGCCTTACACAGACAGCGGCACCTTCAACCAAACACAGAAAGTACCACCTGCAGCTAAACACTGCCACCTACAACCAAACAGACAGTGCCAATTACAGCCATACAGACAGCACCACCTACAACCAAATTCTGATCCCTACAGCCAAACACTGCTACCTGTACAGAAGTGCGAAGCAGTGTGCTGAGCGCCGGCACATTTATACAGTGTAATGCCATTCATTATATGGTGCCAGCACACCCCGCAATGCAATGACAACATGAGCGAGGGCTGGCTCTCACATGCATAATACAGGCCCTGACTGTATGGAGCAGAGACTCATAGAAGCTGCTTTGTGCAGGGTGTCTGGGAGAGAATACATACACAGCTGGGGATAACTGCAGAGATCCTGGGAATTACAAGCAAGTAATTGTCATTACAGGGAGAGGAGAATCATAGAAATTGCTGTGTGCAGGGTGTCCGGGAGAGAATACATATAGACAGTGGGGGATAACTGCAGATATCCTGGGAATTACAAGTAATGGTCATTACAGGGAGCAGAGAATCATATGGAAGCTGCTGTATGCAGGGTGTCTGGGAGAGAATACATACACAGCTGGTGATAACTGCAGAGATCCCAGGAACTACAAGCAAGTAATGGGGATTACAGGGAGCAGAGAATCATAGAAGCTGCTGTGTGCAGGGTGTCTGGGAGAGAACACATATACACAGTTGGGGATAACCGCAGTGATCCCAGGAGCTACAAGCAAGTAATGACCGTTACAGGGAGTAGACACTGACAGGAGAACGATAGGGTGTATAAGACAAACAGATGACCTTGGTCTCAGGGGGTCATTCTGACGGGAGGGGATACGTGGACAGGAGGCTGCAGGCACCAGACACACAGAACACTGGGTATATGAATAAAACTCCTACTTCTGTGGGTATAAGGAGGATTGGTGGACACTGGACACCTCAGGGGCGTAGATCAGATGATGAAAGGCTGGATCCAGACTTAAGCAAGTGCTTGAAATTAGTTACTACTGGACTAAACCATGTTGCTTGCAGGGGAGTCATATTTCATCCGTTGTAAACAGTATTAGAGTTGAGAGGTGATGTTTCCTATCCCAAGTCTAACTAACAGTCCGATAGTAAAGCTGGTCAGTATCTGTGTGCAGTAATCAATCCAAAGATATATCCCTGCATGCAAAGAACACAATTAACTTGACTCCTACTGCAACCAACATGGTTTAGCCTAGGACTAACTAACTTTAAACACTTAAGTCTGGATCTAGCCCAAAGGTCCAAGCCTCTCATGAGTCAGCAGGAACCACAGCTGAAGAATGACAGCTTCCATCCTCCAAACCACAGAGATCACAGTGGAGACTTCCAACCTAGCCTAAACAGACTATCCACAAAACAGACATCACATGCAAAGGAGCACTCTCCCTGCTGGGTATTTATACACTGAACAGCCAATGAGAGCTGCAGAACCTCCCAACTTCTGATTGGTCTGAGTCCTGGCTGTTAGGCACCAGCTGTGCTCTATTAATCTATGCTAGCACCTGGAGTAGAAGCTATGGCTGTGATGTTTACACAGCAACAACTAGGACCTAGATAAAAAGAAAAGAAAGGTTTGAAGCGCTTCTAGAGTCTAAATTTTATTAAGACAAAATACATAGAAACAACAGCGGTACTAAATGTATAAAAATTAGAATTATCAATAATAAAATATCTCTGCAATTGTGTAGTTGTATTTTCAGCTGTTGATCAGGCAGCTTGAAAAGATGGTAACAATATAATTATATTAAATGTAGATATAACCTGAGCCTTTTGTTAAAGAGCTGGAGCTGAATAAATAGTTATTTGGCATCAATTTAAAACAAAATTTCAGGGCAATCAGCCTTAAGAAATCTCTGTGTTAATATCCATGTTCTTCTTATTAGACCAGCTTTAGCTAGAAATTAAATACAATTTTTGCCAATTACACCAATTTTTATTTTGTCCGTGCTGTATAGTCCCATTGGGAATGGTTTATCGCGGATTTAAGCCCACAATAGAGAAGCACTTGCCAATTCCATTTCTATAGATGAGTGTTTCAACATATTGCAGTCACCAAATATACTGAGCAGCCAAATGAAGGTTCAATGCAGTATAACAGTATCAATATAGCCAAAGAACTAATCAACAAACAGACCGGGTGTATCGGCACCAGTAAGTAATGAGCCACAATCAGGCTAAGTAGTGCTACCATACGGTGTATTAATAGTATGCATAGAGAAGAAAAAAAGACCGTATATATTGGTGCACATACATATCAAAGACAATCTGATATTACAAAAAAGATTTATTGATACAAAACTGTTGCGAAATTTTGGTTAAAAGTAGCTACATAAATGCAGAGCAAACTGCATCATAACAATCCGTGCTGTATAGTCCCATTGGGAATGGTTTATCGCGGATTTAAGCCCACAATAGAGAAGCACTTGCCAATTCCATTTTTATAGATAAGTGTTTCAACATATTGCAGTCACCAAATATACTGAGCAGCCAAATGAAGGCTCAATGCAGTTTAACCGTATCAATATAGATAGTCTTGCCCAAGGCTGTTCATGATATAGTTATATATAGAGCAGTCACAGATTGTTCCCTAAACTGTAATTTCCAATGCTTATTCAGTATAGTATTAGAGACATAAATATTGTTCTCACCACTGATGAACAGATGTACAGTTGTCGGTAGGTATTGCAGGCTTGTTTAGCGATAGCGGGTTGCTTGTGAAGCTCCTACGGGAAGACAGCTGAAGATTCAGAACCTCTGCCTCGTGGCGTGTACTTGGGCCTCCGCCAACCGCTCAGGTCTGGTCGTCGGCACACACTGAGACACGTTGGTGCAGCACGTGTGTTTTAGACACAGTAGGTAGGTCTTCCGAAAGGTCCCACCATTGGGGGCAGGTGGTCAGCAGCTAAATAGATACAGTGATACCTGTGGTGCTACAGGCATATAGAGTGCATATGGTAACAAATGTGGGTCCGGGGTGTATAGGTAATCGGCTCAAGGAAATAACAATGGCAGGGATAAATGGCAACAACCTCTACGCGTTTCTCTACTTAAGCAGTTTCATCAGGAGGTAAGTAAACCTACAGGACTCGCTTCCTGCTTTCTTAATTAGATGAGGTGTATAGTTAACCCTCACTAGTTTCAAACACTCCTGTGCAATTAGGAAGAACATGAGCATGAACGGTGTGGTCCATAGACATAGAACTAGGTATATTACCATTGTGTCATATCTCATTGAATGGTAACAGTCAACATAAATTTAGAATTAAAATGAAATACTTAAAAATGTATAGATTAATAAAAACAAAATTATCAAAATAAAATGGTTAAGAATAATTCATTCTTAATTCTTATTAAAACTATATTTTGCATAAATAGGCCGCTAGCGCTCTTACTGCTTTGCATAACAACCAGGATCTGCTCAAGCAGCCAGGAGAGAAAGAGTACATCAACACAGCATGTAACAGATGGGGGAGGTGGGGACAGGCCTGGATTTCATGATATACCAGCTCTGAGACGGTATCTGATTATATCTATAGATATATAAAAGTCAGTGTGTGTTGTTCATATGCTCCTGCATGGATGATGGATCAGGACACAGACCCTTCATTACCCAACGTAAACTACTGTCAGGGTTTCAACTCAAACACTCCACCCCTTGTGCCAGGTCCCCAAAACTCTAAGAGGGGCGGTGATTATGGTAAACAGGATGTGTTTTGAACAAATGAGGTCAATTGTGGGGAGTTTGTCTGGGACGAGGGTGGAGCTTATGTTGAATGATGGATTTGGAATTACACTTCACAGAGCGGTAACACTGGATGCCATAAGACATACTCGGGGGCTGCAGTCCCACTTACACCTCCTATCGGTGTATACAGGGAGCCTGTTCTGGGTCTTCCACTGGATGGATTTGGATGCCATCACATCCCGGTATGTTTTTAGCACCCCCTGGACACTCCCCCTGGGCGCTCCCCCTTACACTCCCCCTGGATGCTCCCCCTGGACGCTGCCTCTGCTCTCCTACATGCAGAGAATATTTAAGAGTACAATTTAAATATCAAAGCCCACCCACCACGCATATCTAATAAGTAGACATAGGATTATATGCATTTGCATGTTTGCATATGCAAATGCATAAAACGCTATTTTTATAGCGTTATTGCATATTTTAGTACTTTTTCAGTGACAGTGCTTATTTCAGTAGTTAAATGTGTTAGGCGTGTTGTATTTAGCGGGACCGGTGGCGGGCCGCAGCCAGTGACGTGCGCCTCACACGAACTCGGCAAGTGGATTGAACCCGATCTGCTGGCTCGCACTAGGCGAAAGCGGGATGCGGCACGCGTGGGGGGAAGGGAGTACGGCACTCGTTGCTTCACGCAATTCAATTGTTTGTCATTCAATTGCTCGCTGTGTTTGTTAACCTACGAAAATCTTATTTTTGTTGAAATAATGCCGCCAGTGAAAAAAAATACCCAGACTTTAATGGAATCTTGGATAAAAAATGACAAAGGCCAATTTACAACTGATGGCACTGTGATTTTCTGCAAGGTTTGTGACAAGCGAATACCTTCATCAAAAAAATACCAGATCGATCAACATGTGAGTACTGCTTCCCATATATTGTGAAAATAAACGTTAATCGGATTATCCGTGCTGCTGAGCTCAGCAGACATGCCTGTAAAACGGGGGGGCGTGTCCTGGATGCCGAGGAGAATGGAAGCACAGTGAAGGATCTCCTCCGTTTGCACAGCCATCTACCTGCAATTTGGCCATTACAACAACCCTGGACCCACTCCTAGCACTGCCCTGCACTTGTACTAGCATTCACTGTACTGTATTCAATACTGTTTCAATTATCCTGTCTTTTCCATTATCCAGCCGAAGGGTGCCAGTCATTAGCCCGGATAATCGAGGTTTCACTGTATTTGGATTGTGCATATTTTGTGCAAATTTCACCCTTTTTTAGTGCATATTTGCATGCATATTTTGGCAATTTGATAGTGTATATAATCCTATGTCTACTAATAAGTATGCTGCGTGAGCCACCGTGTGTGCGGTCACCTGAATTACGCAGAAAACACGGCCGCCGGATCCTGCCTCCCATGCAGATCTCTATTACAAGCAGAGGGAGGATTTACTTATATGACGTGTGTAAATCCCCTATCATGATGCAGTCTGGATCCGTGCTGCCGTCACTAACTCCTTTCCGTTGCGATGAGCGCGCCGATACATGGGTACACACCAGCAGCGCTGTCATTTTATTCTCCCATAACCCTCTGCTAAAACTATGGCGACCCCGCAGAATCACTGGTAAGAAGGTCGCGTGTGCGCACGCTCTTCATACACGGACTGACATCATCAAACCGCGTCAATCAGGCGGGTCATAAGATCCAATCATACGATGGACTCGATCACTGGAGAGTCACACTGGCTGATAATCACAGCCTGCTCCTCTCTGCTGGATGGCTGTTCTGGAAAGGGTTAATGGCGGGAGCCGGTGCCGAGCCTCATCAGTGTATTCCTGGGGTAATACGTAGCCGGGAGGGAGAGAGAGAGATAGAAAGAGCGTCTTTTTATAATCTCGCTGTAGAGAGACAGGAATAGCAGCGGCTCCATCAGACCAGCTAAATATAGAGCAGGCAGTGACGGCAGCGTACGTCTGAGAGGCTTCAGAGACTTCCCCGTCACACACAAAGTCTAACCTCCATAGCACAGTGACCCCGATGTGTCCGCCTTTACACAGACCCCGTCACACACACACACAGAACTGCTAACCTCCATAGCACAGTGACCCCGATGTGTCCGCCTGTACACAGACCCCGTCACACACACACACAGAACTGCTAACCTCCATAGCACAGTGACCCCAATGTGTCCGCCTTTACACAGACCCCGTCACACACACACACAGAACTGCTAACCTCCAAAGCACAGTGACCCCGATGTGTCCGCCTGTACACAGACCCCGTCTCACACACACACACACATACACAGAACTGCTAACCTCCATAGCACAGTGACCCCGATATGTCCGCCTGTACACAGACCCCATCACACAAACGGCAAACCTCCATAGCACAGTGACCCTGATGTGTCCGCCTGTACACCGACCCTGTCACACACACACACAGAACTGCTAACCTCCATAGCACAGTGACCCCAATGTGTCCGCCTTTACACAGACCCCGTCACACACACACACAGAACTGCTAACCTCCATAGCACAGTGACCCCAATGTGTCCGCCTTTACACAGACCCCGTCACACACACACACAGAACTGCTAACCTCCATAGCACAGTGACCCCGATGTGTCCGCCTGTACACAGACCCCGTCACACACACACACAGAACTGCTAACCTCCATAGCACAGTGACCCCAATGTGTCCGCCTTTACACAGACCCCGTCACACACACACACAGAACTGCTAACCTCCATAGCACAGTGACCCCAATGTGTCCGCCTTTACACAGACCCCGTCACACACACACACAGAACTGCTAACCTCCATAGCACAGTGACCCCAATGTGTCCGCCTTTACACAGACCCCGTCACACACACACACAGAACTGCTAACCTCCATAGCACAGTGACCCC
>WWET01006589.1:41757-53393 GCA_011038615.1 Limnodynastes dumerilii
CTCCCTCATTTACTTACCTTCCCCCGCCTTCCTTCCGTAACGGTTGCATAGTTACGGGGAGGAACGCCCCCCTCGCTGTAACTACGCAACAGTTAGGGACGCCCGATCCTAAGGATCAAGTTCCCCTAAGTACGCGGGACAACATCTGCCCAGCGCATGCGCAGAAATGCTGCTCTTCCGTATACAGCCACTGCGGCGGTCATAGGCCTGGATCAGCCCCCATGACCCTGTATACTCTGCGCTGTACACCATGACCCTGTATACTCTGCGTTTTTCACGATGACCATGTATACTCTGTACTGTACACCATGACCCTGTATACTGTGTACTGTACACCGTGACCCTGTATACTCTGTACTGTACACCATGACCCTGTATACGCCTTGTATACTCTGCGCTGTACACCATGACTCTGTTTACTCCCTCTATGGGTTGTATTGTACAGGTGAAGAGAGATGTGTTGTACAGATGGAGTGGGACGTGGAGTGGGACGCGTTGTACGGTTGGAGTGGGACACGTTGTACGGGTGGAGTGGGACGTGTAGTACGGGTGGAGTGGGACACGTTGTACAGATGGAGTGGGACGTGTAGTACGGGTGGAGTGGGACACGTTGTACGGGTGGAGTGGGACGCGTTGTACAGGTGGAGTGGGATGTGTAGTACGGGTGGAGTGGGACGCGTAGTACGGGTGGAGTGGGATGTGTAGTGCGGGTGGAGTGGGACGCGTTGTGCGGGTGGAGTGGGACGCGTTGTACGGGTGGAGTGGGACGCGTTGTACGGGTGGAGTGGGACGCGTTATACGGGTGGAGTGGGACGCGTTGTACGGGTGGTGTAGGACGTGTTGTACGGGTGGAGTGGGACGTGTTGTACAGGTGGAGTAGGATGTGTTGTACTGACTCGTTTCTTGTCTCTGCAGGAAAGTGAATCTCTGGAGCGGGTGAATGCGTCGCTGCGTAGGGAGATTCGCGGTCTCCGAGAGGAGCTGAAGTACCTGACCTGCATCCTCAGCAGTCACCAATCCGTCTGCACCATAGGCCAGAAGCAGTCGGCCTTCCAGCCACGGTTCCAGCACTGACACACATGGGGCTCCTGATGGACACATGACCAGGACTGTGAGCAGGGACCGCAGAATGCGTTACAGCCGCCCCCCGTGTCACCATGATATGTCCCGGATTCTGGGACTGGGACTGACTGCGCCGCGCCTCTAAATAAAGCACAATGATAAACTCCCTGCTATGTACATGTGAGTGTGTCATACCTCCATCCGTGTACATGTGTGTGTCATACCTCCTATTGGTACATGTGAGTGTGTCATACCTCTTATTGGTACATGTGTGTGTGTAATACCTCCTATTGGTACATGTGAGTGTGTCATGCCTTCTATTTGTGCATGTGAGTGTGTCATGCCTCCTATTGGTACATGTGAGTGTGTCATGCCTCCTATTGGTAGATGTGAGTGTGTCATGCCTCCTATTGGTAGATGTGAGTGTGTCAAGCCTCCTATTGGTAAATGTATATGTGTAATACCTCCTATTGGTACATGTGAATGTGTCATGGCTTCTATTGGTATATGTGAGTGTGTCATGCCTCCTATTGGTACGTGTGTGTGTAATACCTCCTATTGGTACATGTGATTGTGGCATGTCTCCTATTGATACATGTAAGTATGTCATGCCTCCTGTTGGTACGTGTGAGTGTGTCATGGCTCCTATTGGTACATGTGAGTGTGTCATGCCTCCTATTGGTACATGTGAGTTTGTCATGCCTTCAATTGGTGCATGTGAGTGTGTCATGGCTCCTATTGGTACATGTGATTGTGTCATGCCTCCTATTGGTACATGTGAGTGTGTCATGCCTCCTATTGGTACATATGAGTGTGTCATGCCTCCTAATTGTGCATGTGTGTGTGTCATGCCTCCTATTGGTACATGTGAGTGTGTCATTCCTCTTATTGGTACATGTGTTTGTGTAATACCTCCTATTGGTACATGTGATTGTGTTATTGCTCCTATTGGTACATGTGAGTGTGTCTTGCCTCCTATTGGTGCATGTGAGTGTCATGCCTCCTATTGGTACATGTGAGTGTGTCATGCCTCCTTTTGGTACATGTGAGTGTGTCATGCCTCCTATTGGTAAATGTATGTGTGTAATACCTCCTATTGGTACATGTGAGTGTGTCATGCCTCCTATTGGTACATGTGATTGTGTCATGTCTCCTATTGGTACATGTGATTGTGTTATTGCTTCTATTGGTACATGTGAGTGTGTCATGCCTTCTATTGGTACATGTGAGTGTGTCATGCCTCCTATTGGTAAATGTATGTGTGTCATGCCTCCTATTGGTACATGTGAGTGTGTCATGCTTCCTAGTGGTACAAGTGAATGTGTCCTGGCTCCTATTGGTACATGTGAGTGTGTCATGGCTCCTATTGGTACATGTGAGTGTTTCATGCCTCCTATTGGTTCATGTGTGTGTGTAATACATCCTATTGGTACATGTGAGTGTGTCATGTCTGCTATTGGTACGTGTGAATGTGTCATGCCTCCAGTTGGTGCATGTGAGTGTGTCTTGCTTCCTAGTGGTACATGTGAGTGTGTCTTGCTTCCTAGTGGTACATATGAGTGTGTCATGGCTCCTATTGGTACTTGTGAGTGTGTCATGCCTCCTATTGGTACATGTGAGTGTGGCATACCTCTTATTGGTACATGTGAGTGTGTCATGCCTCCTATTGGTATATGTGTGTGTGTAATAAATCATATTGGCACATGTGAGTGTGTCATGCCTCCTATTGGTACATGTGTGTGTGTAATAAATCATATTGGCACATGTGAGTGTGTCATGCCTCCTATTGGTACATGTGAGTGTGTCATGGCTCCTATTGGTACATGTGAGTGTGTCGTGCCTCCTATTGGTGCATGTGATTTTGTCATGGCTCATATTGGTACATGTGAGTGTGTCATGCCTGCTATTGGTACATGTGTTTGTGTAATACCTCCTATTGGTACATGTGAGTGTGTCATGTCTCCTATTGGTACATGTGAGGGTGTCATGGCTCCCATTGATACATGTGAGTGTGTCATGCCTCCTATTGGTACATGTGTGTGTAGTACCTCCTATTGGTACATGTGAGTGTGTCATGCCTCCTATTGGTACATGTGAGGGTGTCATGGCTCCTATTGGTACATGTGAGTGTGTCATGCCTCCTGTTGGTACATGTGAGTGTGTCATGCCTCCTGTTGGTACATGTGAGTGTGTCATGCCTCCTGTTGGTACATGTGAGTGTGTCATGCCTCCTGTTGGTACATGTGAGTGTGTCATGCCTCCTGTTGGTACATGTGAGTGTGTCATGCCTCCTGTTGGTACATGTGAGTGTGTCATGCCTCCTGTTGGTACATGTGAGTGTGTCATGCCTCCTGTTGGTACATGTGAGTGTGTCATGCCTCCTGTTGGTACATGTGAGTGTGTCATGCCTCCTGTTGGTACATGTGAGTGTGTCATGCCTCCTGTTGGTACATGTGAGTGTGTCATGCCTCCTGTTGGTACATGTGAGTGTGTCATGCCTCCTGTTGGTACATGTGAGTGTGTCATGCCTCCTGTTGGTACATGTGAGTGTGTCATGCCTCCTGTTGGTACATGTGAGTGTGTCATGCCTCCTGTTGGTACATGTGAGTGTGTCATGCCTCCTGTTGGTACATGTGAGTGTGTCATGCCTCCTGTTGGTACATGTGAGTGTGTCATGCCTCCTGTTGGTACATGTGAGTGTGTCATGCCTCCTGTTGGTACATGTGAGTGTGTCATGCCTCCTGTTGGTACATGTGAGTGTGTCATGCCTCCTGTTGGTACATGTGAGTGTGTCATGCCTCCTGTTGGTACATGTGAGTGTGTCATGCCTCCTGTTGGTACATGTGAGTGTGTCATGCCTCCTGTTGGTACATGTGAGTGTGTCATGCCTCCTGTTGGTACATGTGAGTGTGTCATGCCTCCTGTTGGTACATGTGAGTGTGTCATGCCTCCTGTTGGTACATGTGAGTGTGTCATGCCTCCTGTTGGTACATGTGAGTGTGTCATGCCTCCTGTTGGTACATGTGAGTGTGTCATGCCTCCTGTTGGTACATGTGAGTGTGTCATGCCTCCTGTTGGTACATGTGAGTGTGTCATGCCTCCTGTTGGTACATGTGAGTGTGTCATGCCTCCTGTTGGTACATGTGAGTGTGTCATGCCTCCTGTTGGTACATGTGAGTGTGTCATGCCTCCTGTTGGTACATGTGAGTGTGTCATGCCTCCTGTTGGTACATGTGAGTGTGTCATGCCTCCTGTTGGTACATGTGAGTGTGTCATGCCTCCTGTTGGTACATGTGAGTGTGTCATGCCTCCTGTTGGTACATGTGAGTGTGTCATGCCTCCTGTTGGTACATGTGAGTGTGTCATGCCTCCTGTTGGTACATGTGAGTGTGTCATGCCTCCTGTTGGTACATGTGAGTGTGTCATGCCTCCTGTTGGTACATGTGAGTGTGTCATGCCTCCGGGCAGAGTTATACTGTGCAGCTCTTATATACAGGGAATACTGGGAATATGGGGGAGGGTATGGGAGTTGTATTGTGCAGTTCTTATATAAAGGGAATACTGGGAATATGGGGAGTGTTGGGGAGGGGGCAGAGTTATACTGTGCAGCTCTTATATACAGGGAATACTGGGAATATGGGGGAGGGTATGGGAGTTGTATTGTGCAGTTCTTATATAAAGGGAATACTGGGAATATGGGGAGTGTTGGGGAGGGGGCAGAGTTATACTGTGCAGCTCTTATATACAGGGAATACTGGGAATATGGGGGACGGAGGGCGAGTTGTACTGTACACCTCTTATATACAGGGAATACTGGGAATATGGGGGACGGAGGGCGAGTTGTACTGTACACCTCTTATATACAGGGAATACTGGGAATATGGGGGACGGAGGGCGAGTTGTACTGTACACCTCTTATATACAGGGAATACTGGGAATATGGGGGACGGAGGGCGAGTTGTACTGTACACCTCTTATATACAGGGAATACTGGGAATATGGGGGAGGGAGGGGGAAGTTGTACTGTGCGCCTCCTATATACAGGAAATACTGGGAATATGGGGGAGGGAGGGGGGAGTTGTACTGTACACCTCTAATATACAGGAAATACTGGGAATATGGGGGGAGGGAGGGGGGAGTTGTACTGTGCAGCTCTCATATACAGGGAATACTGGGAATATGGGTGAGGGAGAGGGAGTTGTACTGTACACCTCTTATATACAGGGAATACTGGGAATATGGGGGGAGGGAGGGGGAGTTGTACTGTGCAGCTCTCATATACAGAGAATACTGGGAATATGGGGAGGGAGGGAGGAGTTATACTGTGCAGCTCTTATATACAGGGAATACTGGGAATATGGGGGAGGGTATGGGAGTTGTATTGTGCAGTTCTTATATAAAGGGAATACTGGGAATATGGGGAGTGTTGGGGAGGGGGCAGAGTTATACTGTGCAGCTCTTATATACAGGGAATACTGGGAATATGGGGGAGGGAGGGTGAGTTGTACTGTACAACTCATATACAGGGAATTCTAGGGATATTTGGGAGTGAGGGTGGAGTTGTACTGTACACCTCTTATATACTGGGAATATGGGGGAGGGAGGGGGGAGTTGTACTGTACACTTCTTATATACAGGGAATATGGGGGAGAGAGGGGGAGTTGTACTGTGCAGCTACTATATACAGGAAATACTGGGAATATGGGGAGGGGGAGGAGTTGTACTGTGCAGAGGGGGATAGGTCATTAGTAATATAGGGTGTGGTAAAGCGGCGGGGCTACAACTGGCCACGTGGTTAATTGTAGACCTTTAAATAATCGTGTGGACAGCACCCAATCAAGAACGAGGGGGCGGGGCTTACAAGTTGCCGGGATCTAAAAACTTTCTTAGTTACACAAAGAGAGAGATAGAGACAGCCAGAGGAAGAGAGACGGCCAGGGGTAAAGAACCAGCCAGAGACAGCCAGAGGAAGAGAGACAGCCAGGGGTAAAGAGACAGCCTGATACAGCCAGGGGAAGAAAGACAGCCAGGGGAAAAGAACCAGCCAGAGACAACCAGGTGAAAGAGGCAGCAAGAGACAGCCAGTGGGAAAGAGACAACCAGGGGAAAGAGATAGGGTGGAGAGATAGCCAGAGACAGACACTGGGCAGAGACTTAGATATGGTGAGTGACAGACACCCCGTGCTGGAGCTGGTTTGGTGACAGGAGGAAGAAAAACAGGAAGAGACAGTGCAGCATGTGGTTGAGAGCACAACTCTCCACATAGAGGAACTGAGCAAGACTGACTGGGTGAGAGGGTGCTTGGGGTTACACGGGGGGAAGAGACACCCAGGGGAGTGGGTGAGAGGGTGCTGGAGGTCACAGAGAAGAGACTGTCTGGTGGTGTATCGGGGGTCACAGAGAGGGGGCTGTTTGGGCGTTAGGCATTGCACGGATGAATATTAAGCTTCTGTGTCCAGTGTGGCTGTGACTTCCTGAGCGATGAAGAATGAGACGCCACCAGGGAGAGAGCTGCTGGACTCTCCGTGTAAGGACGCTGTGGCGGATGGCGATCCGGCGTTCAGAGGCTCAGAGACGAAGCTGTACGCCAGGCGCTGGCTGATGGTGCTTCTCTTCAGCTCGTACTCACTGTGTAACGCCTTCCAGTGGCTGCAGTACGGGATCATCAGTAACATCTTCATGAAGTATTACGGGGTCAGCAGCCTGGCCATCGATTGGCTCTCTATGTCCTACATGCTGGCATACATCCCGCTCATCTTCCCGGTCGCCTGGCTCCTGGACACGCGCGGCCTTCGTGTTATTGCCTTGACCGGCTCTGGCTTGAACTGTTTAGGGGCTTGGATTAAGACGGCCAGTGCCCGGCCGGACCTGTTTGGCGTAACTCTGTTTGGACAGCTAGTGTGTGCTACGGCGCAGGTCTTTATCCTGGGAATGCCGTCGCACATCGCCTCCGTGTGGTTCAGCTCGTCCGAAGTCTCCACCGCCTGCTCCATTGGGGTATTCGGCAACCAGGTATGTGCCAAATATGAGCTCACTTGAGGTCACCGAGGTCAACGCCTCTAATGTCACCAGTGAGGTGATGGCGGGGATTGGGTCTTCCAGGGTAATGCCTGGCTGGAACATGGCTTCAGTCCAAAGGTGGGCTGCAGGAGAATGGCCCGGTCTCTTAGAGTGTCAACTGCCTGACCCACGGGTAATTATGGTGTCAGAGGAGATGTGCATATCTGTGTCTATATCTGGACAGGTGGAGAGGTTACAATGTATTAGTCAGGTGTAGCTGTACAGATGGAGTAGTTACAATATATTAGTCAGGTGTAGCTGTACAGATGGAGTAGTTACAATATATTAGGTGTAGCTGTACAGGGGAGAAGTTACAATGTATCAGTCCGGTGTAGCTGTACAGGTTTAGAGGTTACAATGTATCAGTCAGGTGTAGCTGTACAGATGGAGAAGTTACAATGTATCAGTCAGGTGTAGCTGTACAGATGGAGAAGTTACAATGTATCAGTCAGGTGTAGCTGTACAGATGGAGAAGTTACAATGTATCAGTCAGGTGTAGCTGTACAGATGGAGAAGTTACAATGTATCAGTCAGGTGTAGCTGTACAGATGGAGAAGTTACAATGTATCAGTCAGGTGTAGCTGTACAGATGGAGAAGTTACAATGTATCAGTCAGGTGTAGCTGTACAGATGGAGAAGTTACAATGTATCAGTCAGGTGTAGCTGTACAGATGGAGAAGTTACAATGTATCAGTCAGGTGTAGCTGTACAGATGGAGAAGTTACAATGTATCAGTCAGGTGTAGCTGTACAGATGGAGAAGTTACAATGTATCAGTCAGGTGTAGCTGTACAGATGGAGAAGTTACAATGTATCAGTCAGGTGTAGCTGTACAGATGGAGAAGTTACAATGTATCAGTCAGGTGTAGCTGTACAGATGGAGAAGTTACAATGTATCAGTCAGGTGTAGCTGTACAGGGGATAAGTTACAATGTATCAGTCAGGTGTAGCTGTACAGGGGATAAGTTACAATGTATCAGTCAGGTGTAGCTGTACAGGGGATAAGTTACAATGTATCAGTCAGGTGTAGCTGTACAGGGGATAAGTTACAATGTATCAGTCAGGTGTAGCTGTACAGATGGAGAAGTTACAATGTATCAGTCAGGTGTAGCTGTACAGGGGATAAGTTACAATGTATCAGTCAGGTGTAGCTGTACAGGGGATAAGTTACAATGTATCAGTCAGGTGTAGCTGTACAGGGGATAAGTTACAATGTATCAGTCAGGTGTAGCTGTACAGGGGATAAGTTACAATGTATCAGTCAGGTGTAGCTGTACAGGGGATAAGTTACAATGTATCAGTCAGGTGTAGCTGTACAGGGGATAAGTTACAATGTATCAGTCAGGTGTAGCTGTACAGGTGGAGAAGTTACAATGTATCAGTCAGGTGTAGCTGTACAGGTGGAGAAGTTACAATGTATCAGTCAGGTGTAGCTGTACAGGTGGAGAAGTTACAATGTATCAGTCAGGTGTAGCTGTACAGGTGGAGAAGTTACAATGTATCAGTCAGGTGTAGCTGTACAGGTGGAGAAGTTACAATGTATCAGTCAGGTGTAGCTGTACAGGTGGAGAAGTTACAATGTATCAGTCAGGTGTAGCTGTACAGGGGATAAGTTACAATGTATCAGTCAGGTGTAGCTGTACAGGTGGAGAAGTTACAATGTATCAGTCAGGTGTAGCTGTACAGGTGGAGAAGTTACAATGTATCAGTCAGGTGTAGCTGTACAGGTGGAGAAGTTACAATGTATCAGTCAGGTGTAGCTGTACAGGTGGAGAAGTTACAATGTATCAGTCAGGTGTAGCTGTACAGGTGGAGAAGTTACAATGTATCAGTCAGGTGTAGCTGTACAGGTGGAGAAGTTACAATGTATCAGTCAGGTGTAGCTGTACAGGGGATAAGTTACAATGTATCAGTCAGGTGTAGCTGTACAGGTGGAGAAGTTACAATGTATCAGTCAGGTGTAGCTGTACAGGTGGAGAAGTTACAATGTATCAGTCAGGTGTAGCTGTACAGGTGGAGAAGTTACAATGTATCAGTCAGGTGTAGCTGTACAGGTGGAGAAGTTACAATGTATCAGTCAGGTGTAGCTGTACAGGTGGAGAAGTTACAATGTATCAGTCAGGTGTAGCTGTACAGGTGGAGAAGTTACAATGTATCAGTCAGGTGTAGCTGTACAGGGGATAAGTTACAATGTATCAGTCAGGTGTAGCTGTACAGGTGGAGAAGTTACAATGTATCAGTCAGGTGTAGCTGTACAGGTGGAGAAGTTACAATGTATCAGTCAGGTGTAGCTGTACAGGTGGAGAAGTTACAATGTATCAGTCAGGTGTAGCTGTACAGGTGGAGAAGTGGCGCTGCTACGGACGCCCGATCCACGATCGGGCGTTGCCGTAGCAACGCCGGGCAACATCTGCCCGGCGCATGCGCAGATCGGCTGAAAAGCCGATCTTACGCTTACGCACGCCGTCCTAGCGACGGTGGGCGTACCTCTGGATCAGGCCCAATGTATCAGTCAGGTGTAGGTGTACAGGAGAGAAGTTACAATGTATTAGTCAGGTGTAGCTGTACAGGTGGAGAAGTTACAATGTATCAGTCAGGTGTAGCTGTACAGATGTAGAAGTTACAATGTATCAGTCAGGTGTAGCTTTACAGATGGAGAGGTTACAATGCATCAGTCAGGTGTAGTTATTCAGTGGAGATGTCACAATGTATTGGGGAATATAAATGTACCGGGGAGAACTAATCATGGTTTAGTGAGATGTAGCTGTACAGGCGGAGATGTCACAATGTATCAGTGAGGTGTAGTTCTACAGGTGGAGAAGTTACAATGTATTGGGGAATATAACTGTACCGGGGAGAAGTAGCAATGTATCAGTCAGGTGTAGTTCTACAGGTGAAGTAACAATGTATCAGTGAGGTGTAGTTATACAGGTGGAGAAGTAACAATGTATCAGTGAGGTGTAGTTATACAGGTGGAGAAGTTACAATGTATCAGTGAGGTGTAGTTATACAGGTGGAGAAGTTACAATGTATTGGGGAATATAACTGTACCGGGGAGAAGTAACAATGTATCAGTGAGGTGTAGTTATACAGGTGGAGGAGTAACAATGTATCAGTGAGGTGTAGTTATACAGAGGAGATGTCACAATGTATTGGGAAATATAACTTTACCGGGGAGAAGTAACAATGTATCCGTGAGGTGTAGCTGTACAGGCGGAGAAGTTACAATGTGTCCGTGAGGTGTAGCTGTACAGGCGGAGAAGTTACAATGTATCGGGGAACTTACACTATAATGGGGGTAGTACAGGCCGATGGAGCCCCCGGCGGTGTGGGGTCAGCAGATTAGCTGGGATTCACGGTAATCCCAGTCACAGGACAGGGTGAGGAATGTGTGTGGGCAGCGGGGGGGCATGTGATGTCCTTGTCCTGTGTGTCAGGGACACAGATCTGTTGTTGGAGAGAGGTTTTCTGCAATCACACTGACTCTGTTACCTTTCTTCTTGTTGCCCTCAGCTAGGGGTGGCTATGGGGTTCCTCCTACCCCCTGTTCTGATCCCCAACATCGAGGATAAGGCGCAGCTCTCGCATCATGTCAGCATCATGTTCTACGGCACAGCGGCTGTAGCCAGCGTTCTTTTTGTGTTGGTAATCTTCGGTGCGCACTATCTCCTAGTCACACTGTATGTGGCCAGGCCACGTGCAGTAACCACATTGCGTCATTGTGTTGTGTTTTCATTGTGTAATGTGTGTGTTGGTGAGTAGTTGTTGTAGTAGTGTGTGTTGATGGGGACAATTGGGGTGTGTGTGTGTATAGCAGTGTGTGTGTGTGTTGATGGGGACAATTGGGGTGTGTGTGTATAGCAGTGTGTGTGTGTTGATGGGGACACTTGGTGTGTGTGTGTGTGTTGGTGGGGGTAGTTGGTGTGTGTGTGTGTATAGCAGTGTGTGTGTGTGTGTTGATGGGGACACTTGGTGTGTGTGTGTACAGCAGTGTGTGTGTTGGTGAGGGTAGTTGGTGTGTTGGTGCGTGCAGTTGTGATAATTGCCACCTGTGGGTTGTGCTCAGTGTTTCAGGGGGCCCCTCCGTTACCTCCCACCATGGCCCAGGCTGTGCTGCTGTCTGTGGCCCCTGAGGAATACTCGTACCGACGCTCCATCCTCCGGCTGCTGAAGAACCCAAACTTCATCCTGCTGGTCGTGTCGTACGGTGAGTCGATGTTTGCCTCGTGTCCTGGTCACCGCGCCTGCGCTCTGCGTCTCACCCACCACTTCCTCTCTTTTGTTTCAGGACTAAACACCGGAGCTTTCTATTCCCTCTCCACCTTACTCAACCGCATGGTGACAGAGCACTACCCCGTGAGTATACTAACCGACGCTCTCCGGCTGCTGAAGAACCCAAACTTCATCCTGCTGGTCGTGTCGTACGGTGAGTCGATGTTTGCCTCGTGTCCTGGTCACCGCGCCCGCGCTCTGCGTCTCACCCACCACTTCCTCTCTTTCGTTTCAGGTCAGGAC
>WWET01006589.1:56013-66672 GCA_011038615.1 Limnodynastes dumerilii
GGATGGATGGAGCAGATGGACGGATGGATGGAGCAGATGGACGGATGGATGGAGCAGATGGACGGATGGATGGAGCAGATGGACGGATGGATGGAGCAGATGGACGGATGGATGGAGCAGATGGACGGATGGATGGAGCAGATGGACGGATGGATGGAGCAGATGGACGGATGGATGGAGCAGATGGACGGATGGATGGAGCAGATGGACGGATGGATGGAGCAGATGGACGGATGGATGGAGCAGATGGACGGAAGGATGGAGCGATGGAGCAGTAGCGAAACACGCGACTCCGGCTGCCACTATTTATTTATTAGTGTTTTCTGTTCTCCTGCCACAACGTCTCTCTTTTGCTCTATTTGAGATCGTCAGGTGCCTTGTATTTATATTTCTATTTGTACTGCAGACAATATTATCTCTTTAGGAATGTGTTGTACTTATTATTCTGACTGCCTTTTGTGTTGTTAGTAATTAGTACTGCCAATATTAACCTATTGTAATTGTTCTGGCTGTTGGTTTATCTTTATGCCTCTATACACTGTTTCTATATGTATCATCTGGCTGTTGGTTTATCTTTATGCCTCTATACACTGTTTCTATATGTATCAGCACATACAATGAATCTGTTACTAGCGGCATTTCTATGAGGGCTATTTAGAATATCCCACTGCTATATTACCACTGCTCCTGTACTATATTAGCTAGGAGGTTTTTTGCCTTTATATTTTCGCTGGGAAAGGTTTACCTTTTTCATTGTGTTTTATATTTGTATATCTAATAAAAGTAGATTTTTTAATGTTATAAGTGTCTATTTTGGAGGACTTTCTATATGCGGTGCATCTTAAGGGGCCCTACTTTCTAGATGTCTCTCGATGTTTTTTCTAAACTATATATAATTGGACCCCAGGACAGCACGCTTTATTATATTTTCATTATATATTGATTATTGCGTATGACTGTGCAGCACAACATTCTCTCTTTTTTTGGTTCAGGAGATAAGACAGAGCAATGTTCTGCAGATCTCTAGAGAGGTCAGTAGTGTAATAAACTGCAGGATATATCACTGTCAGGGGGAGATGGGACAGAGCGATGTTCTGCAGTGAGGTCAGTAATGTAATAATCTGCAGGATATATCACTATGTATCTGTCAGAGGGAGATGGGACAGAGCGATGTTCTGTAGATCTCCGGAGGTCGGTCATGTAATAATCTGCAGGATATAGCACGGAGATGCTCTGCAGGCTGGATCTAGGATATATGTATGTGTAGGTGCGATGCTCTGCAGGCTGGATATAGGACATATTCTACGTTTACATATATTTGCATAGGCTGTGTCTGTTCAGAGTCGTTAATCCCTCAGGATTTTCCTCACAAGCCCCGCCTCCTCCTCGCTGCATGCAGTACCATGTGACCCCCCGGTGTGTGGGTGTTACATGCAGCCTCCATATAAAGATATCGTCCACATGGCGGAAACATACAGTAGACGTTGCGGTATCTCTGGGGGCGGGAACGTGCCCTGATCACTGTTCTCTTCCTCTGTGTCGCGTCGTTCCGCATCGTTATATATTGATTCTCATTACACGCTCATGATTATGTAAATAGCTGCGGTCATGTGACCTGTGATTGGCGCTGGCTATCAGACGTCTCGCATATCACAGACACGCTGCTGACACTCTTTGTGGTGGCCCAGTGTCAATCGTTCTCTCCTAAGAGCAATACGATAACAACGCATCCCCCGATCACCCTGCACCGGCTGTGACAGAGACACCACATGTGAGAGGCTGCGGCCCTGAATAAATCGTAGCTCTGTGATTGGTCAGTAGCATTCTAGGGTGAAAATAATCAGTGGCGGTGTCTTGTGGGTCACAAGATGACACGTTACTGTCATGGCTGTAGGGTGTGGGGGGTACACGGGACACCCGGCTGTTATAGAGGAGGGTATATGGCATCTGACCCTCATACCGGGACACAGATGTTGCAGACAGGACACGACACACATCATATTACTACACGCCCTCTACATTCATCATCCCACTAATACTCTGCTCCTCCATAATATCCCTTCCCCTGCCAGGGTCCTTCCTGGCTCCTTACATCTCCCAGCCGGGGCACTTCCTTGCTCCAAACATGTCTCTGATGGGGCCCTTCCTCGCTCCTCACCTCTCCCTGCTGGGGCTCTTCACCTCTCCCTGCTGGAACACTTCCTGGCTTCTCACCTCTCCCTGCTGGGGCACTTCCTGGCTCCTCACATCTCCCAGCTGGGGCACTTCCTTGCTCCTAACCTGTCTCTGATGGGGCCCTTCCTCACTCTTCAACTCTCCCTGCTGGGGCCCTTCCTGGCTCCTCACCTTTCCCTGCTGGGGCCCTTCCTGGCTCCTCACATCTCCCTGCTGGGGCCCTTCCTGGCTCCTCATCTTTCCCTGCTGGGGCCTTTCCATGCTCAACTCTCCCTGATGGGGTATTTCCTGGCTCCTCATCTTTCCCTGCTGGGGCCCCTCCTGGCTCCTCACCTTTCCTTGCTGGATTTTCCTTGATACACAAATGAGAGCGCTGAATGACCTGCTGGGAGTTGTAGTGCAGTTTCTGACCATGTACGTCACATCTCATCTCTCTCCATTAGATTGTCAGGTCCTGTCTCTCTCTTTCAGGTGTTCGGACTGATATTTACCACCGCCCAGGGGCAGATCCTGGAGAGATTCGGGGTTCAGGCCGGGAACATCTTCCTCTGCTGCTTCCTGCTGGTGGGGGCAGTTATTACAGGTACAGTACCCTGTGACTGCGGGAGAGTGGGTTATCCGCTGTATCTTATAACAATCCCTTTCCTGTCCACAGGGTTTATTAAGCCTGACCTGCGCAGACAGAAGGCCAATCAGAACACAGCGCACTCTGTAAGTATCTGGCGGGTATTGTGATCACCGAGTAAACATATATTCTTGATCTAGACCGACCGCGGTCCTGCGTGATGTGGATTACAAGAACCAGCATGCCCCCCTGTGTCCCCCAATCTCCACAGATGATGAGTCTTTCAGGGAGAAGGAATATAAAAATAGTGACTTGGCTGCTGTACATAACTCCTCCCACTACACCACACATGACATAGCGCCCCTGCTGTACATAACTCCTCCCACTACACCTTACTGCACCCCTGCTGTTCATAACTCCTCCCACTACACCACACATGACATAACGCCCCTGCTGTACATAACTCCTCCCACTACACCTTACTGCGGCCCTGCTGTACACAACTCCTCCCACTACACCTTACTGCGCCCCTGCTGTACACAACTCCTCCCACTACACCTTACTGCGGCCCTGCTGTACACAACTCCTCCCACTACACCCTCGCTGTACACAACTCCTCCCACTACACCACGCATGACATTATAGCGCCCCCGCTGTACATAACTCCTCCCACTACACCACACATGACATTATAGCGCCCCTGCTGTACATAACTCCTCCCACTACACCACACATGACATTATAGCGCCCCTGCTGCACATTACTCCTCGTACTACACCTTATTGCACCCTCGCTGTACACAATTCCTCCCACTACACCACGCATGACATTATAGCACCCCTGCTGTACATAACTCCTCCCACTACACCATGCATGACATTATAGCACCCCTGCTGTACATAACTCCTCCCACTACACCTTACTGCGGCCCCGCAGTACATAACTCCTCACACTACACCACGCATGACATTATAGCGCCCCCGCTGTACATAACTCCTCACACTACACCATGCATGACATTATAGCGCCCCCCCCCGTACATAACTCCTCCTCCTACACTACACATTACTGTGTCCCTGATGTCCAGAGCTAATCCCATTACACCTTACTGCATTTCTGCTGTACATAGCTCCTCCCACTACACCATTTCTGTGTCCTTGCTGTACATAGCTCCTCCCATTACACCAGGCCCCTGCTGTACATAATTCCTCCCTTTACACCGGGTCCATTATGATAAGCAGGTTTAGGACTTGTTTTCTGGTTGGGGCTGGTGTGTAGATCAAGGGCAAGCTCCACAGGCCAATAATCATTATTTCCAGTGCCCTTTGATACTAGCAGGGAGCATGTTCCTTGGGGGCAGGGTTAGATGATACGCCAGTATGTATGGGTGAGTGTGGAGTAGAGCGCCCTCTGCTGACACCACTATTGTTGCAGCCTCTGGCAGAGATACGCCCTCTGGACATAGTCTACGGCTCTGTGGATAGGTAAGTACCGCCCACTACATACCATTCGGGGGCTTTATGGCTGCTCTGTCGCCTGTCTTCTGTATGGTGGGGGCACTTTTACCTGAGGAAGGGGCAGGAACCCCTGTCATTGGCTCAGCTCCTACAAAGAGAAGGCTCTTCCCACTGCATACTAACAGGGTGAGCGGGGTGATGGTGCTGCTAGCTTGGTGTATGTGGCAGGGGGCTGCGCTGACCAACGGTGACGCATGATTTCTCCCACAGGGGCCGGTAAAGCAACAGACGGACGTCGTGGAGGGCCTGGCTCCGGCACTACTTTCTCAGGATGCCTCGCACTAGATCCTACAAGTGCGAGCATAGCGGTACTCAGGGAGCGATGCATGCTGGGAGTCACAGCGTACAATCACTAGATCGTTTTATTTAAATAAAAAAAAAACTGAAAAACCGGAAGCAGCTGCAAGGAGTCATTGGCACGGCACAGGGGGCATCCTAGTTCCTCTTCTTATTTGTAAACCTCGGAGACTCTGGCTCCGCTTCCAGGTACTGCAATCCAATCAGCATCCCCAGGATGGAGAAACCTGCGGAAGAGTCGTCAGTGTACAGTGCGATTCACCCATCGTACTAGAATGATATCACATATATAATATACAGAGAGAGCACCTCCCCATCTAGACGGGGTGAGGGTGTCATGTGGGCATTTGCTCTCTGTGTACTCATCTAGACATAAGACAGGGGATGGGGCTAAGGTGACACATGGGGGGGGCTTCCTCTGAGTCAAGACGTTGTACATGTAGTGTGTGTGCGCGAAACGCGTGTTGCATGTGTTGTGTATGTAGTGTGTGTGCGAAACGCGTGTTGCATGTGTTGTGTATGTAGTGTGTGTGCGAAACGCGTGTTGCATGTGTTATGTATGTAGTGTGTGTGTGAGAAACATGTATTGTGTATGTAGTGTGCGTGCGAAACGCGTGTGCTGTGTGTCTCACACACCTCTCGCCGTGTCCCGGCAGATACCAGTATTACCTGCAGCTGAAGAAGGACATCCTGGAGGGGAAGATACCCTGCACCTTGGAGCAGGCGATCCAGCTGGCGGGACTGGCTGTGCAGGGTAACTATCCACAGAGGCCGGGGCAGTTATGTGTCTATAGAGGGCGGAGGTGACACATGGGGGGGGCTCCCTCTGAGTCAGGTGACAGTATGGGCTGTATCCATGCTCTAATATTGGGGGTCTCTGTTATGATGCCTATATACACAGAGTGCAGGTAATCACATGATAGGGCTGTTACTAAGGCGTGTCACATGATTTTTTGCACAGCCAATCACAACTCAAACACGCACAGAGGGGTCTCGTTACGCCTCCCCCTGCGGCAATGCTTCCCCCATCTGAATACCGCCATACAAACACAGTATAGCTAGAGAGAGAAAACACAGGAAGAGACTCACTCGCCACCATCAACGGCGCCATGATTCCGATCGTCAGCTGCGCAGTGTGATAGACGCATACTTCAGACAGGAAGTGCGCTAGAGCCAAGACGAAGGTCCACAGGGTGATGTGATAAAGCCTGGGAGGAGGAGAGAGCCCGTTATGGGGGGTTGGGGGGATCCGTTAAACGGGGTATCAGTGACATGGGGAAAAATGGGGAGGAGAGAGTCCATTATGGTGGGGTCCATGTCAAGGGGGAGGAGAGAGTCTGGGAGGGGACCGTGACATTGGGGGAAGGTAGAGTCCGTGACATGGGGGGAGGAGGGTGATGAGAAAGTCCGTTATACAGGGGGGGGTCTACGACATGGGAGGGGTAAGACCTACGTCTTATTCCGGACATCAATTGCGCAGGCACAGCGAATCAGAGAAGAGAGCAGCGTCCAGATGCCAAACGTCCGAGCCTGCAGTCCGTTCACTGCGGAGACAGAATAAGGTCACACAGGGGCCCCACTTAGGGGCCCAAACACACCCCCAGGAACTCCCTACCTTGCCCCGGCCGCCCAGTGTACAGCTTGTCGCTCAGGAAGCTGTGGTCCCGGAAGCTCTGCAGTGTGTTCCCTGCTGCTATAATGGCCACCATCATCAGCCAACTGCGCAGGATGGCGAGGAAGCGGCTCATCCTGGAGGTGGCTCTAGAGGGCACTCTGCGGACTGGGAACAGAGACACGTCCTGAGCGGAGCAAGAGAGGAGCCAGTACCCCATAACCCACCTGAGACTGACTAACCCTCCCCCACTATACCGTGGCTTCCACCACTCCCCCACCATACCCCACATTACACCCCAGCTTCCATCCCTCCCCCACAATATACCCCAGCTTCCACCCCCTCCACCATACCCCACATTGTACCCCAGATTCCAATCCTCCCCCACATTATACCCCGGCTTCCACCCCTCCCCCACTGACTGCCCCAAATTATATCCCAGATTCCACCCTTCCCCAAGCATACACCACTCCATCACTGACTGCTACACATTATACCCCGGCTTCCACCCCGCCCAATTAACTGCCCCAAATTATACCCCGGCTTCCACCCCTTCTCCACAAATACCCTCAAGCACAGCACTTACCCCGGCGCTCAGCCTCTCTCACTCCGGTTATTACCCCGTTACTTTCACCTGCACAGCCTCTGCTCACCTGCCGGCGCCGCGCCTCTGTGGTCACGTGTCACCTCTCCGTCCTCCCATAGGCTCTAGACAAGTGGAGCCGGGACCGCTCTGACCAATCCCGAGCCGGGCAGCGCTCGCCTGCTTGGTTTGGGCGGGGCTAGCCGCCATATTGGAGGTGGCAGCGTAGGTCAGGCCAGGACGGAAGTGAAGCAGCTGATGGGCAGGGCCAGCGCGGTTGTTGTGGTAACGGGAGAAGCCGAGAAATCTCCTTAATGCCGCCGGAGATGCCCCGAGAGACCGGAGAACCGAGAAGGCCCGCGGAGCAGGAAGAACCTGGGTGAGGGGTCTGCGCGGGGCATGCTGGGGCTTGTAGTGCGTCAGGGACATTGTACGAACTCTCCCCATCCCCTATATACCCACCATCTACCCCTCCCACATCGCCATCCCCTATATACCCCTCTCACATCCTGTATATACTCCACCTACCCCTCTTCCATCTTGTATATACCCCCATCTACCTCTTCCCCATCCCCTATCTACCCTCCCCCCTTCCTGTAAATGCCCCAATGTACCCCTCATCCATCATATATATCCCCCCCCATATGTCCCTCACCCATCATGTATGTATATGTATACCCCATGTGACAACTCCTCCCCATCCTCTATATACTCCATGTGACATTTCCTCCCCCTTCTAATCCTCTTTATACCCTATGTAACAGCTCCTCCCCCATCCTCTATATACCCCATGTGACAGCTTCTCTCTCTCTCTCTATCTCTCTCGTGACATCTTCTCCCCCCACCCCTATATACCCCATGTGACAGCTCCTCTCCATCCTCTATATACCCCATGTGACAGCTCCTCCCACATCCTCTATATACCCCATGTGACAGCTCCTCTCCATCCTCTATATACCCCATGTGACAGCTCCTCTCCATCCTCTATATACCCCATGTGACAGCTCCTCTCCATCCTCTATATACACCATATGACAGCTCCTCTCCATCCTCTATATACACCATATGACAGCTCCTCCCCATCCTCTATATACACCATGTGACATTTCCTCCCCCTTCTAATCCTCTTTATACCCTATGTAACAGCTCCTCCCTCATCCTCTATATATCCCATGTGACAGCTCCTCCCCCTGTCCTTTATATACCCCATGTGACAGCTCCTCCCCCATCCTCTATATACCCCATGTGACAGCTCCATTCCTCATCCTCTATATACCCCATGTGACAGCTCCTCCCCCTGTCCTTTATATACCCCATGTGACAGCTCCTCCCACATCCTCTATATACCCCATGTGACAGCTCCATTCCTCATCCTCTATATACCCCATTTGACAGCTCCTCCCCCATCCTCTATATACCCCATGTGACAGCTCCTTTCCTCATCCTCTATATACCCCATGTGACAGCTCCTCCCCATCCTTTACGCACCCCATGTGGCAGCTCCTCCCACATCCTCTATATATACCCCATGTGACAGCTCCTCCCACATCCTCTATACCCCATGTGACAGCTCCTCCCACATCCTCTATATACCCTATGTGACACCTCCTCCCACGTCCTCTATATACCCTATGTGACAGCTCCTCCCACATCCTCTATATACCCCATGTGACAGCTCCTCCCCATCCTCTATATATATCCCATGTGACAGCTCCTCTCCTCATCCTCTATATATATATCCCATGTGACAGCTCCTCTCCTCATCCTCTATATACCCCATGTGACAGCTCCTCCCACATCCTCTATAAACCCCATATGACATCTCCTCCCACATCCTCTATATACCCCATGTGACAGCTCCTCCCACATCCTCTTTAAACCCCATATGACAGCATCTCCCCATCCTCTATATATACCCCATGTGACAGTTCCTCTCCTCATTCTCTATATATACCCCATGTGACAGCATCTCCCCATCCTCATACCCCATGTGACAGCTCCTCCCACATCCTCTATATACCCCATGTGACAGCTCCTCCCCATCCTCTATATATACCCCATGTGACAGCTCCTCCTACATCCTCTACGCACTGACTGCTGACCTCGGTGTCCTGCTCCATACAGGGAATACGCCAGCGTGCTGTGGACTGGAGGCTCGCGGAAGGTTCCGGTCGTGCTGTTCCATGCAGAGGCCATCGTCACCAAGGAGCCGTCCCTGCGCACTGCGGGGGGTAAGAGCCATAACATAATCCTCATATCCTAGATGTGGGTGAGAGCGGCCGCCATCTTTATTAACCCCTGAGAGGGAGCGGGACAGGGGCATGCGGCAGATTCTGGGCGCCACTCACCCGTATTATTATATGCCTGGAGACACAGTAAAAATCCAGGAAGGGGAGGTGATTAAAGGGGTAGTGGGCGGGGCTTGCTATGGTTGGCTGAGGACGGCGCTGAACGCTTCTTGTCTCTCCGCGCAGAGCGCTACCACCTCGCCTACAAGATGGTCCGCACAGACAGCCGCCTGGTCCGCAGCATCCTTGGTGCGCACGGCTTCCATGAGGTGAGCCCCAGCCATCATGCTGCATACCCTGCCATGCATCTGCCGCCCCCTAGTGGTGATAATGCAGTGTCGCCCTCTCCAGGTCAACGCGAATAGTAACGATTTCAACCTGATGTGGACGGGATCGCACATTAAGCCGCACGTCATGAGGAGCCTCGCCCCTTTCCAGAAAGTCAACCACTTCCCCAGGTGAGAGCTATTTATCCACCAGGTGAGAACATGAGGGGTGGAGCTATATATCCACCAGGTGAGAGTGTGAGGGGTGGAGCTATATATCCACCAGGTGAGAGCGTGAGGGGCGGAGCTATATATCCACCAGGTGAGAGCGTGAGGGGCGGAGCTATATATCCACCAGGTGAGAACATGAGGGGCGGAGCTATATATCCACCAGGTGAGAGCGTGAGGGGCGGTGCTATATATCTACCAGGTGAGAACATGAGGGGCGGAGCTATATATCCACCAGGTGACAGCATGAGGGGTGAAACTATATATCCACCAGGTGAGAACGTGAGGGGTGGAGCTATATATCCACCAGGTGAGAACGTGAGGGGCGGAGCTATATATCCACCAGGTGAGAGTGTGAGGGGCGGAGCTATATATCCACCAGGTGAGAGTATGAGGAGTTGCGCTAAGTCATCCGGGTACAGATCTTATGTCTGGATGGGTACACAGTAAGAGAGCGCCCACATTGTCAGCTGAGTAATAGGGTATGCCCACATTGTCAGCTGACTAATAGGGAACGCCCACATTGTCAGCTGACTAATAGGTAACACCCACATGGTCAGATGACTTATAGGGAACGCCCACTTGTCCCCTCAGCCCCGCCCCTGTGCATTATGTCTAGTTGGGAGGAGTGCATTCTGATAGGCCGTTGTCCTGTCTCAGGTCCTATGAGCTGACACGCAAGGATCGTCTGTACAAGAACGTGCAGCGGATGCAGCAGACACATGGAGCGCGCAACTTCAGCCTCCTCCCCCTGACCTACCTGCTGCCCGGGGAGTACCACCAATTCTGCAGTAAGTGTCTGTCATCCCCCTCCCCCGCTGTGTCCCCTCCATGTCTTACTGTGCTCTGTGTCCCCTCCATGTCTTACTGTGCTCTGTGTCCTCCTGTGTCACTGTGCTCTGTGTCCCCCCGTGTCCTGTGTCACTGTGCTCTGTGTCCTCCTGTGTCACTGTGCTTTGTGTTCCTGGCAGACTCCTTCACCAAGGACCACGGCCCCTGGATTGTGAAGCCGGTCGCCTCATCCCGTGGACGCGGAGTATACCTGATTAACACCGTACGTAACCAGCGCCTCTGTCACCCGTCACACTGGTATCTCTCTCTCTCCCTGTTCCCCCCCCTTTCTCTCCC
>WWET01006590.1:20893-32505 GCA_011038615.1 Limnodynastes dumerilii
GGGTGGGTTTAGGCTAGGGAGAAGGGAGGGTTAGGGTCAGGCTAGGGAGAAGAGAGGGTTAGGGTCAGGCTAGGAAGAAGAGAGGGTTAGGGTCAGGCTGTGAGGAAGGGGGGGTTAGGGTCAGGCTGTGAGGAAGGGGGGGGTTAGGGTCAGGCTGTGAGGAAGGGGTGTTAGGGTCAGGCTGTGGGAAAGAAGGGCTAGGGTTAGGGTAATAGAAGGGGAAGGATCAGGGAGAGGGTTGCTTACCTATCTTTGTTCATCATGTTCTGTGCTCCAGGGATTCATTACTTGGCCTCTTTTTCTCAGCCAGTTTGGAACTGTTTGGGATTGAAATAGAGCCGTTCGCAACAAGGACCCAAACCCAATTATTTCATTTATACCGGCACCAAGAAATCAGCGCATCGAAATTACTAGTGGAATAGACTTAGACTTTGGAAGTTGAAGGTTATTTAATGTACATGAATCTATTTGTAAAACCATGCTGTGAGTAACATGATTACACACACACACACACACAATGCACAACACCCATGCATAACACTCACACACAACATGCATGCATAACACACACGCACACACACACACAACATTTATGCATAACACACACGCACACAACCAACATACATGCATAACACACACGCACAACATGCATAACACACACACACACAACATGCATGTATAACACTCACACACACAACATGCATGTATAACACTCACACACACAACATGCATGCATAGCACTCACACACAACATGTATGCATAACACTCACGCACACAATATACATGCATAACACTCACACACACACAACATGCATACAAAACACTCACACAAACACACACATACACAACATGCATGCCTAACATTCACACACGCGCACACACACACACACACACAGACAGCATGCATGCATGCATAACACTTACACACACACACACAGCATGCATGCATAACACTCACACACACTGGGATAAATATAAGACTATCCTAAATCTCAAACTAAATAGAGGGTAAATAGGGTCTAGGTTCAGTATAGTTTTAAATAAACAACTGGGCAGACTGGATGGGCCGTGTCGCTCTTATCTCCCGTCACTTTCTATGTTTCTATGTTTGTTTCCAAGAAGCAAACTCATTGGTCAGAGATCATTAACAACAGAAGAACATGAAGCTGGATTTGAGAATCTTATTTCTGTCTCAGGCTTATTTCTTATTGAGCGATCATGTCCAGCTATTATTATTTACTGTGCAATTAATACATAATACATATTATGCAATATGTTTAAAGACACACACACACACAATAAAAGCAAGCTCGCACAGTTTACACAAATATTGATTGAATATTTCAATTTATACCATTTGGCTTGAACATGATCAAGAATTAAACACAAGACCTCAGTTCTTTAGCCTGGTAAAGTTACCTATTGTGCCAAAGTCCTGCCTCGTACAGTGATATAATAAGCTGTAGACTGTACAGTGGTTAAACTTACTACCAGCTAGTTTTTTGTGCAATGGCTTCTTATAAAACAATTTTTATTACCCCAAAATCAGATCCATGTACAGTGATATTTAGCAAGCTGGTGAGTTGCTGACACACATGCTATAAACCTTTAGATACAGGTGCAGTAACATGGATGCTTTAGATTACAAAACATTGCTAAGATCCTCTTGAAGAAAGAAAAAAAAAAATCCTGACTTCTATTTTTAAAACAGAAGCCTATCTGGTTAATCATTATATCCCATTCAGGGAGCTGGGATAAAACAATCCTTCTGTCTCCAGCTTTTAAACAATCATCTTGACTGTTTAAGGGACAATTGCATTATAAACGCAGCTCAGAAGCACAGCGGCAATTGACAGGGAAGCCTCAGAAACAATGTATGTGAGATCTCCACAGGCTCCTGAAGTGAAGTGCTTTGCTGTATAGTACATAAGGCACTTAAAAGGTTACATGAGGACTCGAAAACGCTGACCTGAATTACCAGAGGAAATACATACATTAACAAAGATTCACTTATCTGAGAGGATTTTCTCAAGCGCGCACGTCAAAAGGCTTTAACCCCTTTGGAGGCATGCAGGAGAGCTGCCCGCAGTATAGAATGTGCAGTATGCCGGTGTGCCTCTGTGATTATCACTTGTAGTGACAGAATTCAATGTGACAGTCTCACCGGAGGTGAAATGTCAGCTAAGTAAATGCATTACTTAAAGATTAACAGCGGTTGGGTGTTCAATATCCTGAAATATTAAGCAGACTTCTCCTCAGAAAGTAAACTGAGATTCAGTTTTAATGAAGTATGTTACCTAGCGAGACTTGGACAGGGTAAGGGTAAGCCGAAGTGCTAAATGAACCCGCTGTGTCAAAGCGATAATAATCTTTATGCCGATGGGAGCTTTTTCCCTTTTTATCTCATCCACAATCCCAAATTGGAGTATCCTGTGATGCCATGTGATGAATTGTGGGGCTTGCTAGACTCCCTTTTTTTTATTTTGAGGGTGTGATTAGCTGCATGGGCCATAAATGCATGTAGCACTTGTACTATGTTCCAGCCTTCATCCCAAAATAGAATTCAAAATAAGTATCGCCGTATACAAGGTGACAGGCTGTTTACCGCTAATGCAAACAGAGAGAGACATCACGTTGCTACACAAAATTCTCTGTAAGTGTTTCCCTGGCATTAAAGAAGCCACCAATTTGGCTGATTCTTGTAGGTAAATTTTGAGGGATATGTTTATACCTGGACAATGGGAAGTTGTTGCCGTGACAGCCTAATTTATACAGCTGCTTATGACACCGTTGACCATCCTCTTCTGCTTCAAACCTTCAGCTCCTTTGGTGTCACAGACACCGCTCTCTCCTGGTTTTCCTCCTATCTCTCTGACTGCACCTACTCTGTTTCCACCCCTAGCTCATCTTCTATCCCCTCTCCGCTCCCTGTTGGTGTCCCCCAGGGCTCTGTCCTTGGCCCGCTCCTCTTCTCCCTCTACAACTCCTCGCTGTGTCCCCTCATCAGCTCAACTACCACCTCTATGCTGATGACACCCAAATTTACCTCTCCTCCCCTGACCTCAACCCCTCTATTCTGTGTAAGATTTCCGAGTGCCTTGCATCCCTATCCACATGGATGACCAAACGCTTCCTCATGCTGAATATGGACAAAATGGAAATTATTGTTTATCCTCCCCCTAGAATTCCCCCCGCCCCTCCATCACGATAACCATTGGTGATACCTCTGTTTCCTCATCGCCTCAAGTTTGCTGCCTAGGTGTCATCCTTGACTTCTCACTTTCCTTTATACCACACATCCGTGCCCTCTCTCATTCTTGTCATTTACACTTTCGCAACATTGCATACTTCCTAAATCACTTATTTGCTCTCAAGTCATATCACGCTCAACTACTGTAAAATCCTCCTTATAAGTCTCCCTCTCACCTGTCTAGCTCCCCTTCAATCTATGCTCAATGCTGCTTCCAGACTCATCTTCCTCTCACACCGCTCTAGCTCGACCTCTTCTTTATGTCAATACCTTGGCCTCTCCTTTATGTCAAACCCTCCACTGGCTTCCTGTCCGCTTCAGACCTCTCTTTAAACTCCTTACCCTCACCTTTAAGGCCATCTACTCATCTACTGCTCTCTACCTCTCTTACCTCATCAACATGCACACCCCTTCCCACCCTCTTCGTTCTGCTAACTATCTGACCTCCCTACTGATCACCACAACTCATGCCCGTATCCAGGACTTCTCCCGTGCTGCACCTCTGCACTGGAATGACCTCCCTTCTTCAGTCAGAATTTCCCCCACATTGCAGGTCTTCAAGCGCTCACTCAAAATGCACTTGTTCAGGTTAGCCTTCCCTCCGCCATTTAACATCCTCACTGCATCCTACATCTATCCCTTCTTCCCCCTCTCCTCCGCTCACACCAGCAGTCCACTTACTTCCCCTTCCTTATGTCTTCTGTAAGTTCATTCCTCCCACTTAGTGTATTAGCTCACTTGAGCAGGGCCCTCCATCCTAGTGTTGTTCCCTCCTCCACCACTCCCCCCTGGTACCCTATTGTCCCCATCCCCACCTGGTAGCTTCCTCTCAGCCTCTCGCTGCACTCTAACCCCTCCTCCCTGATCTGCAAAACTTAACATCTTGCATTTTGCCTTGCTGTCTGTGCTTGCTTCACTTTTTTGTATTTTTGTGATATTTTTACATTATATTGTATTTTACTATGTACTATGCTGTCCATCCCTACCCTGTATTTTGTTACACCTTGTGTCGCCTTATAAATAAACGAGAAGAAGAATGTGGAGGTGTTGTTCATAGCAGATTAAATACCATCTATCTATTAAATTTAATTAATCATAGCTATAATCTGATTGGTTGCTGTGGACAATCACTCTGCTTATCCTTTTTGAAAGGTTTCATGTATCTACATATCACAAACACAAATAAAGCCTGCTTCTTCAGCCTGTAAGCTGCCATGATGCCTTCTAATGCGGGTCAAGAAAGAAAATGATATAACATTGGTCTGGTATACAATGGCGATTATGCCATTTGTTGTATGAAGCAATAAGCTGAGAATGTGTACTGTTGTTGTGATTGGGTGCAGAGATCCTGCCTTTTAAATTTCTGTAATGTCCTGCCCATGTGTTCAAATTCACACATTCAACATATCACATATATGTCTACTAGATTGCTGGTTCACCTGGGAAAATCTTTAGTAAAGTACCAATCTAAATGTACCTGGTTCTGTTTTACTTTAAAAAAAAAAGTGATTTTATGGCTGCAAATTTTCTAAAAAGATTTCTCAATTGTTTTCTCGATATATTTTCATTAAAAACACTAGTAGACCACTAAAAATAGTGACAAACAAGATTGTCGTGAATCCCGATTGCCTCCCTAAATGAACATGATATTGTCAATGTAACCAAGACAGACAACAAAAGCTGCTCAAAACTTTTAGCTAGACTAAATCATTTTCTCCTTACACCAACTGATGAAAGGATTGGCAAAGCTTAGCGCAAACATTGTTCCCATGGCAGTTCCCTATACCTGGAGAAAGCCATCTTTTCAAAGAAAGATAATTATGGTCATTAGAACTTCAATATTATGTACCATTAAATCTACTGGGTTTTCAACATGGAGGCCCGGATTCACACCACCGGTCGTATTGTATATACGTCTGAAGTTTCCCGATATTTGATACTGCGCATGCTTAGCATCTTGTTTACGTAATCTACGTATCTTTTCATTAAGTAGATTGCATATATGCGGTCTTTTAGTACGGCCAGCATAGCTCTGGTGCACTCCCCCTATGTGAGCGTAGTTACACACAGTTACACCGGCTGAAGGCTACCCTGACTTCAGCCGGCTGAACTGTGTGTAACTACACTCACACAGGAGCGTAATGTGTCTAACCTAGCCCTCCCTTTCTAATTACCCTCCCTCCCCCCGCCTAGCTTCCGTAACTGCAGTGTAGTTACGGAGCTGTCTGCCCCTTCGCTGAAGTTACAGACGCCAGATGCATGGCTCCCAGAGCCATGGATTACGCCGGGCAACATATGCCCGGTGCATGTGCAGAATGGCATCTCTGCCGTTCTTGCGCATACGGCGGCCGTAGGGCTGGTACAGGGCCGAAGAATACAATTATTTTGACTCACCCTGAAATTCAACATGGTATTTCCTATGTGTAACTTTCTAAATATGTTCCTCTAACTTTCAAAATTTTAGATCTGGTTCATAGGGTCAGATCCTGATATATTATTTTCCCAACTTTAGTGTGCTTCAGACTGATTGTAATCCTTTTTCCACACTGCTGTGAAATAATAGATCATGGCATGGATCTGTGCTTGGACTGATTCTATGAAATATCTTTATTGGTGGCATTACACCAAATACATTATTGCAGTGAAAGTATGCCTTTTGTAGATGGCACAAAGATATGTAACTGGGTAGACACACCAGGAGGGATAAACAAAATGAGGGATGATCTAGGTAAACTGGATGAATGCATAAATACAAACATAAATACATTAGAGACTGTGCAAAGAAAGACAACAAAAATGGCGCATGGCCTGTGTCACACAACATACAGAGAACGACTAGAGGAAGTAACATGTATAGCTTGGTGCAGAGAAGAGCAACTAAAATGGTGAATGGCCTGTGTCACACAATATACAAAGACAGGTACAGGAGGAGGCATTATTTAAGTAAGAAATGTATTAGAACATGAGGACATGTGTATAAAGCAGATTTAGAGGAATTGTGTGAAAATACTACTTAATTAAAAGGGTAGTTGAGAAGTGGAATGATAAGGTGGTTGAGGCTAACACAATAGAACAATGGGCCTGATCCAGAACAACGCTTCGGAGCGAATTTACGAGTAGCGGAGACGTAAAATCGCTGTTTTGTAAGTACTGCGCATGTGCACCATAGAAAATACGCACATTAACGTAGCGTAATTGTGAACGTATGGGCCATTCACGTATGTGTCACGTAAATACTTACGTGTGGGCGTGCCAATTTTACGTTAGTCCAAAGTACGTGTGAATTACGTGAAGTAGGCGGGGGGTGGTATTTAAAGTGTACAGTATGGGCGTGCTTAGCTGCGTAAATACGTGTTGCCCATACGTACGTGCGCGGATCACTGCGGTTACATTGGCAAAAGTTAAGGTAGGGTTTGGAAAGCGGATCTTGACAAAATACGTACATTCAAGGGGTGTGCCTAGGGGAGTGTATAAAAGGTATGCACACGAAAATACGCTACGCAAGTAAACGTACGGCAAACGTAGTTCTGGATCTACCCCCTAATGCTTTCCTATTAAATGTGAATCAGGCCTAATGACACTTATGAATCAAAGGCTGGACTAAGCCCACAAATGGCTGTTCCTTTTCAATCGATGTACTGTGTTATCATTCACCTCTCCCTGTATGCCCATCCTGACCAGTGTACTTCAGAATTCTGAATGATTCTGTGCTGTGCTGTACTTTTACATTCCAGAAAAAGTTAGAAATTAAAACAAGGGTACCTGAGCGACACAGGATGATCTGAGGAAGTGTTCCACACAGAGATAGAAATAAAAACACGGGTACCTGAGCGACACAGGCTGATCTGAGGAAGTGTTCCACACAGAGATGGTAACTTGTAGCTTGGTGAAAATGATTCAATGGTGGTTGTTACAATGTGGATGGATGGTGTATAAGCCAAATCTGGAAGGTGCTTTCTGAGAACCCAAGCCAAAGAGGAGATGATCTAGTTTAGGCTTAACAATAAAGAAAAAAAAAAAAGTAATTGTAAATTTATCTAGGAAGCATCTAGATATTCTAACTCTAAATGTTCTAAATCTAGATGTCCAAATGTAGCAATAACACCACCTCAATGCCACTTCTATCCATGAAACACATCTCAATTCATTTTGACGTGATAAAAAACCTTCAGTATCAGTTATCAATAACCAGGCTATGAAGCGATGTGGTTACAGAGAACAAAAACAGACCCCCTTGCCATGATATATTCCTGTTAACGGCCTGCTTTGGTCTGTGGGAACAGAATAATGAACAATTCAATAGCCATTCAGTCAAATTTAGGAGTCAGAAGGATATTTTAAGGAGACAGGGAATATGTGCATCCATTGACATAACTAGAAATGTAAATTGCATGTTGGAGAAATTGTTGATCCTTTTGGAGAGTCCTATTTGAATATTTTTCCCAGGAAGCATTGCTTCTCATTCTTTTAAAGGCTGCTTTTATGGCTCTTGAAACCTGCTCACAAGAACAACCTGCCCTGCACTAATGAGACCAAAGCAAGCTTAAACAGGTCTGTCTGGGGGGTGATTCTCTAAAGCCCGCTGCTTGGGGCAGTGACACCGATGGCCAACTAAAAGGCAGATGACAAAAATGCCTTCTCCTTTTTACAAAAGCCTTTGTGCATATGTCTACATAAAATAGCACTTTATTACATTTCAGACATGATTGTGGGGTGCAAATGCAAAAACACTGATGCACCAGATATTATCCCAGCGCTGTTCAACAATGAGTGAGATGAAATGTTTATGGGAAGAGGGAGTGAAAGCTTTGAATGGCAGCGAAGGGGGGAAGGTGTTTGATAAAAGCGGCCATATTACAGCAGAGTGAAAGACGATGTTGGGATGCATTTTATAACAGTCTCCCAAATTGCAAACTGAAAGCGGCTCGTATTGTGCTTTGTCTGCGCTCATTTCTCTGATTCCTGTCTGGATGGTTGTAGTTGTTACTAGATCAAGTACCACCAATGAGACCGACACAAGAGGATATTCCATTTATTTTTCTTATGTTTTTTTAAGCTTTATTGAACTAAAATTGGACAGTTTTATCAACATTTTTTTTTTTTTAAATACAAGGTTAAAATGACTGTGCAGCAAATGTTCACATTCTGTACTATACACGTGCGGCAATCATTAGATTTTTCTTTTTCCCTTCCTAATATACCGCTCATTTCATTGTCACCTACGGTCATTACAGTATGACCATTTATGAAATTACAGCCACTGAAATCCACAGAATAATATATATGCCATGTCTGTTACCGGTCCCTTGGTCTGCCACAAAGCTTGTACTTATTGTTCGTATGCCACATGCATTGAACAATTTAAATTTGCAGGTTTGGATAACTAATGCCATTTTCAGATCGCCACCCATATCCCAGGTATCTCAACCCGGGTTATTGCCGGGGTTTTTGGCACAATTTTTTATAATGAAACAAATAAAAAGCCGGGTGGGTCCCTTAAAAGAGTGCAGGGCAGACCCAGGACATTCCCTGGTCTGCCGTGACATTATGAATGGGCAGCGTGCAGCTCTCTGGGAGGGAATTGTTGACTGTTGCATAAGAATCTGGGTCAACACCTTCACACCACCACCTGCCGTTGACCTACATGGGAAAAACCCTTCTTTTTTCCCGTGTCTAAGTCCTGGGTCATTAGACCCGGGACCAGGAACCTGGTAGCTTTAAGATCAACACCAAAAACCCAGGCTTTTATCGGTGATCTGAAAGGAGTATGAGAAGAGATGAAAGAGTGAAAAAGAGGCATTCCTAAGGGCATTCGCTGCTTTTTCGGTACTGCGCACTTTTCTTTCCCCTACAAAAGAATTTGAAATTTGAATGCCCCAAAAAAGCTCATTTGAAGGTGCTCTTCAACAACCAAAATAAGACAGCTACAAAAGTCTCATGATTAACTTAATCATAAGGGAAACAAAACAGTTTATTTTAGGGAGAAAATGTAGAACTTGTCCTAAAGTAGGACGACAGTAATGATTTCCAGGAATTTCACCTGTAACATGCTATGGCTCCCCACAGATTTGTTGGTCAACATGTGTATTCTAGTGCGATTCTCCTGCACATGCCATCACGAGCATGCCATGTTAGCGCCATTAGTAGTCTAGTTGCTATTCTCTCCTTCTTCAACTGTTGGTGTCTTGGCTGCTAGGTTACAGCTCGGACACAAGCCTATTATCACCATAGAAGGGTGGAGGCTGCTGTCCAATGGGGTAGCAGCAGTCTCTATTAAGAAGCCGGCAGCCTGCACTACGCTGCTGGTTATAGAGCTCAGGTCACCCTTGCGCTCACTTGCTCATGTTCTGGTATATGTGCCTTTGATCTTTGTGAGCTCTATGTAGTGCCTTGTGTCTCCTCTCCCTGCCTTCATCCTAAGTCCCTTGTCCTCTTGTTCCTGACCTTCCCCTATCTTGCGTCCATTTCCATTCCTAGGAATCTTGCCCCTACTTCACCCTTGTGGTGATTGTGTGAAGTCCCCTCATCTGTTTGTTTGTCTGTCTCCATGGACTTCTGCATCATGTCCTCTCCATCTTGCTCTGTGGGTACTCTCATGTACTTGCCGCTCTCTGGAGTTCTTGCTCTTGCCCTGTTTGTCATCTTGGGCTCTGGTTTCTCTGCTCTTTCTGGGAGCTGCCTCCAGGGTCTGCAACCTGCAAGGAGGCTGCAGCCCAGCCTATCCCCACCTCAGGGGCCCTAGTGAAAACCAGACTCCAAGCTAGATCTGCGCCCAGGTAGGTTTCACAGCACTAAACATATACCGAGTTTCAAAGCCTGATAAAAGGTTGTGCATCTTTAAATGCACAAAACAGAAACTTGCACCTTGGAAATTTGCAGGTCAATGCTTTCATGTGCTTTGTGAATGACCCATAACATTACCATTATAAAATCACTATTCTATTGGCGAGAAACTTTCTCTTCTCAGAGCTCTGGATCCCTGTCGCTTACAGCTTGGAAGCGAAATATCTTACGTGCTGCAAATTGGTATTTTACTGCTGCCAAATAGACCCCCATTGACTGAGGAAACCTTTGAGGAAACATATGGGTGGTTTCTTGTTATAATACACAAACTCTGTGTATTTAGTGTTTTACATACAAGAAACAAATGGTAGAATACACATTGTTCAGGGTGTTTCTGCTGGATGAATTAATGAGTTTTAAAGAAGAAGAATAAAAAAAAAGCTGCTGAAAAATAAAACTTTGCTAATGAAACCATATTAAACCTAGTGAACCAGATGCAGACCTAAGAAAGCACAGCATCCGTAAACCTCCACAGTGTATGCTAAATGTGATCCTATAATCCATATGAGTGAGGGTAAAGCACTTCCCATGTACGAAACTTTCGTGCCTTAAACCCAACCTTAACTTTTACGTACACACGCAGAACGCACAAATTGAGTACATACGCATTCTGAATACCCTGCTGCACATATTTCTGGATCTGGTGCAGTAATTTTAGGACTAGATTAACTAACTGAAGAAAAGGAAAAATAGAGATATTGACCATAGCAACCAATCAGATTCTAGCTGACATTCTCTAGTATGTAATAGGAAAGTGAGAGCTAGAATCTGATTGGTTGCTATGGACATTTCCATTTTTCCTTTTTTAGTTTAGTAAATTTAGCCCTTAGACTTTGGTAGACCCCAAATTAATTCACTGGTCCCTCTTCTAAATAAAAGTCTAAAATGGTTACCTGCAAATATAAATGGGAGTTTGCTACTAATAAAAAATGATATGCACATGAGTGACATTATATCTCCCTGTTACACAGAATCACATGGGCTATTTACTTATTTTTGCTGCATAGTACATTAGGCTAACAGAATGGATCCATTAATGGAACAAGGTTAGAATGAGTTGTCCTTATCAACTGTTCCATACAAGGCAATGCAAGAAACAAATGACATTTTAATTTGAAGTGTACCCAGATATAAGCTAGCATTCTATTCCCAGGCTGCTTCACCAAAACATGTACTTGGAAGGTACTTGCTCCCCCAAAAGCCTAAAAAAGCTAGATGTGGATAATATCATTATGATCTCATGTAATCAATGCAAAACACTGTACTGCCAGTAAGTCCGGGAGTGAGAAACATTATATTATACTGTGGATATATGTAGTCTGCACAACCAGAGAACATTTAATATTAGATCCTAAGGCATATAATTAATATTATTTCATGGTTCCAGAAAGGAGATATAGATGTAGATATGTAGATACAGAAAAGGCACCCCAGCACTCGTGTGCGTGTATATATATATATATATATATATATAGATAGTGATGTGTGTGTGTTTGTGTATATATATAGTGATGTGTG
>WWET01006590.1:45061-59522 GCA_011038615.1 Limnodynastes dumerilii
AGCGCAAATGAGCCATCCATTTTAACTAATGAAAACAGTAATCACAAGACATTATTCGTAATTGGAGGGTTGTAAGGAACGATCCCAATATAATAGATGGAGTCCAAATCTTATAAAAATTTATGGGGTGATTTTCTAGCATAGTAGACATGCTTCTTGTGGGGGATTGTCTCATTAACCAGCAATATCCAATCTCGGAGTAGGGGAGGGTCAGGAGCCAGCCACTTTTGAGCTATATTAACCTGCGCAAGGGTGAAAAGATTGAAGAAGTATCTACAAGTGGTTTTATCGGTGGTGTCTAATAGGGACAGGCCAAACAAACAGGCTTTCGGATCTATAGGTATCAATATCTCTAACGTGCTAAGGGAATTGCACCATACCCCTCTCCAAAAGTTTAGTATTAAAGGACATTTCCACAACATATGCCAAAATGTCCCTGCAGGGGCGCCACATTTCGGGCAACTGTCATCAGTACGTCTATGCAATCGATGAAGTCTCTGAGGTGTCATGTAAACCCTATGTAGGATGTAAAAGTGTATTTGTTGGAAGCGTATGGAAGAAGTGGCTTGTTTTGCAGAACCCATCACCTCCGACCATTCCTCATCCTCCATATCTTCCTCCCATCTCTCTCTCAACACTGATAGTTCAGCTGAACAAGAAGAATGTAAAGTAGCATAGATCAGGGATATAGCTCCTTTTTTCGTCAAGTCAGTAAGAAGGTGTTTAACTGGCGAGGGCACCATACAAGAAAAGGCGGCCTGGAACTGCGAGCGCAGGGCGTGGCGGAGCTGCATTTATCTATAAAAGAAGTTGTGAGGAACACTATATTCCTCCTGTAACTGTGCAAATGAGTTTAGCGTATTAACCAGGGAGGTTAATTCGTCAAAATGTAAATTTCCCCATTATGGTGTATCAGGGTCAATGCCCTCTCCTCCCAAATAGCCACGAGCCATCCTCCAAACCAACTGCGCCTGTCTTATAATTGGAAGGCTGCCCCCTCTGTCCTTGTGTGCCAATAGCTTCTGTAGTGGGGCTCAATTTTTACCACCAGAAGAATCTATGAAATGTAATGTTGTGGTATCAGTAGTACCTTGTACCCAACTGGCTATTTGTGTTAATTGTGCAGCAAGGTAATATAGTTTCAGGTTTGGAAGTGCTAAACCTGCCTCCTCCTTGCTTCTTTGCAGGGTATTTATCCCAATTCGAGCTCTACCGGATGCCCAAATCAAGGAGGAAATGTGTCTATGGATAGTCTGGAATATGCGATTAGGAAGATACACTGGGGAATGATGTAACGGGTAGAGGTACTTGGGCAACAAGATAATTTTAGTAAGATTAACCCTCCCAGACATAGTAAGGGGCAATTTCTGCCATACTTTAGATTTTTTTTTTTTACATAAGCTGTAATCGGGTCGATGTTACATTGCACATAGTCTGAGGGGTTGAGTGAAATCATTATGCCCAGGTATTTAAATTCCTTTACCCAGATCAATTGGCGAGACCCACTAAGTGGAAATATGCTAGATTAACTCCAATTAATTTGCAGTCCCGCAAAATACCCAAATTCTTCCACCACCCCAAGTAGCCTGGCTAGAGAGCCGCCAATGTCTGCAAGAAAAAGCAACATATCATCAGCATAGAGGGCGAGCTTGTCCGGTGTGCCCCCAGTAGGCAGGCCCCGGATCCCCTCAGCCCTTATAATTAGGCAGGCTAACGGCTCAATCGCCAGGGCTAACAACGCAGAGAGAGACGGCACCCCTTCTGTGTCCCTCGACCTAACTCAAAGTGCACTGGTACAATGATTGTTTACACAGATCCTGGCCTTGGGGTGGGAGTATAGAATTTGGACCCACTTAATAAAGGTATTACCAAAATTAAATCTACGTAGTATTTCCCATAAGTATGACCACTCCACATAACCAAAAGTCTTGGTCGCGTCCAAGGACACCACCGCTGCTTCTTTTCCTCCCCCTTAGCCAGCTGCAACTGCACAAACAACCGCCTTAGATTGGTGGATGTGGTTCTGCCCGGCATGAAGTCTTATTGCCAAGATGTTGGCCAGTATCTTCACGTCAGTGGGAAGTAGTAAAATAGGCCTGTAAGACTTGGGGAGGAGAGGATCCTTGCCTGGTTTTGCAATTAGTATGACAAGTGCCTCTGATATTGACTCTTGGAGGCGTCCCTCCTCTAGGATTAAGTTGAAAACTACCAGGAGCCTAGGGATAAAAAATTCTCTATATGTTTTATAAATTTCTCCCGGTGCCATCACTACCAGGGGCTTTGTTATTGGGGACAGATAATAAGGCCGTTTCAACTTCCATTTCAGTAATAGGGGCATTTACAAAAGTACGGGCTTCCTTGTCCAGACAGGGAACATGTATCATATCCAAATAGGAAGAGAGTTGTTCAGGGGAATACCTAGCTTGAGATTGGTAAAGTTCTGTAAAAAACCCCAGGAAAATTTAGAAATCTTTGAACAACTAATGAATAATATTATTTTGATCAGAGATTGCTGGTATGGTCCTCGCCTCTGTTTCATCCCTGGCTAATCTAGCCAGGTATCCACCACAAGCATCCATATGCAGGTATTGCATGTGCTTTGAGAACAGCAACCTACGTTTAGATTTCTCAATTAATAACTGCTTCCATTATGCCTGCGATCCCAACCACGCCACACGATCAGAGAGTGCATGCGAGGAGAGATATAATGTCTCCAGAGCCCAGCATCGCTGTTCCAGATCCGCCTCTACCTGCCTATTTCGCTTTTTGACCTGCGCAACCCTTTGAATGAATGAGCCTCTCATGGGTGCCTTAAACGCATCCCAGGTAATTAGAGGTTTGGTGGTAATAGGATTTTTGGGGAAAAATCCTTCCCAAGGTGATGTAACCTCCTCCTCCGACCCCAACATAGTAATCCAAAAGGGATTATTTTCCAAAATTGAACTCGAAAACAGAGAAGAGGTCTGACTGGGTGGTGTGCCCTCCTCCCTCCATATATCCAGACTGGGATTCAAGACCGTGTTAAAGTCTCCAACAAGGACAGCAGGGACGGATTGAGATTTACCCATAAACAAGGCGACTGACTTCAAAAGACTACCAGAGTATGGTGGGGGAATATACACCACCATAAGAAGCAGTGGACTTGTATCAAATAGGGCTCTAATAAAAACATATCTGCCCCCGAGTCTATAAGAACCTCTTCTAAAACAAAATTTAAATTTTTCCTCACTAAAATAGACACCCCCCGCGAGTGAGTTTAGAAAGTAGTATGGTAGGTCCAGCCCACCCATTGACTCTTCAAAGCTAAGACCCTACCCCCCACTAGATATGTCTCCAGCAGACATATAACGTCCGGAGCCTGTTTCCTTATATACTTAAGTACTAATGATCGTTTAAGTTTATCATTGAGACCCCGGACGTTCCACACCATTAAAGATAGTTTATGCTGTGTAGTTTTACTCATGTAGTGATTGGTTTAGTCACAGACCCATGAGGGAAGACCCAGAAGAGATATTTTCTGCACATTACCCTGCAGGAAAAAAGGAAGTATACATGAAACGATGCCCACCAAATAATGAAATATTGCGCTCCTGCTGACAAAAGCAAATCAGACAACAAGTGACATTGGAATATGAATTAATTTTCCACATATATTCCTAAGTAAGAACATAAACATATTATTGTTCCCCCATTTCACTCCCTTAATAACCGAGGCATACTTTATCCCACAAACTTCCCTCACCCAAAAGCAAAAAACTCACTCAATACCCACTAAAAACCTGGGCGCTAACTTTACAGCTACTAAACTGCGACTCTTAGCTAATGGGAGTCCTCTGCTTATAAACAAAGTAAATACGTTTGGACTCTCCGGCCTCAGTCTATTACACTATGACAGGAAAGCTTGTCCATAAGTTATATGAGAAATACGATAACAGACAAAGTTGCTCAGTTGTAAAATCCCATCAGAGGCTTCAACACCGTAGGCAGAGTTAACTTCTGAAGCACTATAACAGGAACAGAGACACAGAACACTTCTAGGCAGCACTCTCCTCCGAGGGTACTGCTCCAGCCAGACCCCAGCCTCCCGGGGCGTAGAAAAGAAATGGGGCATGCCGTCTACCACCACTCTCAAACGGGATGGAAACAGGATGGAATACGGTAGTTGAAGGTCCCTCAATTTGAGCTGGATCTGGATGTATTGTGCCCTGTTCTTCTGGACCTCCAAGGCATAGTCTGGGTAGGCAGAGACTGATACGCTCTCAAATTGAATAGGACCTTGTTGTCTCATTAACCGTAGGATAGTATCCCAGTCTTTGTAGTGTAAGAACTTTGCTATAAGAATACGGGGAGAAGCGCCTGGCCTGGGAGGCTGAGGAGGAATTCTGTGCGCCCACTTCACCGCAAATTGGGTTGAGAAAGCTTCTTTCCCAAATTCTTTTTGAAGGAGATTCTCCAGCAAGCTTTCAGGATCCTGTCCTTCTACACGTTCTGAGAAACCCACAAAGCGCAGATTATTTCTCCGCGGTCTCCCCTCAAGGTCAGTAAGCTTGGTCTTACAGGCATTAACCTGTGCTGTCTTGTATTGGTTTTGTTTCTGCTTATATTCCGAGAGGGACAATTTTAAAAAGAATTGTATGTTGAAAAATTAAAAAGACCTTAATGCTAGGGCACAAGAGAGGGGTAATGTGAGTACATATGCTTTGAATAATATATAAGGCTGTTTAATTGTACCACACGAGGTTATTCTTATTTGCCTCTGTTACAACATTATTGACCCTTGAGAGAGGTATTATCCAGGAGGAATGTTCACCAAGATACCTTTGATCACTAAATATAAGGAAAACAGACTACAACAAAGAAGAAATTGTCTTTTACCTATGGTACATTCTGTTTATGTCTAATTACTATGATGTAACCACAATTGCTTCAGTCAGTGGATATATAGAAAACATCAATAAAGTTTTATATGACTGAACAGCTCTGTGTCCAGGAAGCCTAAAATGGCTGATGTTTTCCATTTTTTTATGTGCTTTTATGCGTATGTGTTTTTAATACTTTGTAGAACCAGACATTCAAGGCCAAGGCATGTTCCCAGCAGAGGGTACGTGATACTAACATTATGAAATGCGGATTGTAGTATTACATAGGAAATACCAATTAACTTACTTAAAACTTATTTATACATGTGCTTTCCTTAATTAATAAATATTATAGTTGATTGAAGAATGGTCTCCTTTAATTCTTGGTATTTAAAGATTCCACAGGTTTGAAGCATATTATTGATGTAAAGAGAAACTCAACACACCAAGGTAGGCCCAAAGCCCTTCAGTGTAAGATATTAAGGACCTTCCTGAGACTCTGGATGTAGTGTGCAGATGGTGATGGGACCTGTAAGCAAATTATGCAAGATGCCATGAAGTGTGCTGCCATGCATTGAGGATCTATAAGAGACAAAAATGCAGGGTCTTTGGAACACAATGCTACATCTTGCAAGTCTGTCGATTAGAACGAGAAAGATGCCAAATACAATGTCTGGAATCAAGAGCCTGGACACAGCCTCAATGCACTCACACTCCAAAAAGATTTTCTTTAGAACGAAAACTCTCGTAGCCAATTGGGTTCTTTGCTTCGGGACCCCACAAAAAATAAGTGAATAAACAAGGTACTGGCCAGTGCTAATATAGAAAAAACTGTTGAACACGTTAGTAGTAAACTAACAATTTTTTACACCAATGACAAAATGGTTAAGAAATATAAAAACAAGCAAACAATCTCATTCAGAAGAAACTACTAAATATATAGCATTCAGGCCAATACTTTAAGAGAGCCTGAATATATAAAATGACTCAATCCACAATCTATATAAAGGACTTATTATTTAAAACATCACTGAAATACAGATAGAAAATTATAACAGTAATAAAATTAATTTAGAATAAAATGATATTCATAATTATGATACCATAAAAACATACTTAATAATTGTTAATATCCTCTATAAGCAAATTAGGTGAGGAATCAATAATAGTAGGTAGATCATCTGCAATTGCTTTGAGGTAAACTGGAAATGGGAGATGATTATCAGAACTGAAGGGTCAGCAAAGATCTAGCCAATAGAGAACTACACCCCCATTCCTTATATTATGAAGCAAATACCATTCAACCCCGGAATCGGCAAAAGATCACATCATGGGCTATATTTACCAACTTCATTTTTAGGTGATGCCTGTTTTCACAGTAAAACGGACATTATCGCTTAAAAATGATTAACTTATCAACTTAATGGGTGCCGGCACTACACCACAATTTACGATCCCTCGGTGCTGAGATTATCATTCGGCACCGAAGGTAAACATAACGCCATCTCAGGATGGCGTTAGTGCCTTCATACCAGCGATCTCCCCATAATTCCCCCTTTTCCTCCCCCTAATAGCTGTTATTAGGGGGAGGAAAAGGGGGACATGTATGGGGAACACCGCTGGGATAAAGGAGTATGCACTAAAGTTAAAAAAAAAAATGTTTTGTTGTTTTTGTATTTTAACCAAAAAATTAAGTAATACATTCAAAACATTAAAACCTGTAAAAAAAAAAAAAAATAAGAAAAAAGATAAACTCAACTGTCCGGGAGACATGTCCAACTCAGCCAATTTCAGCCGCAATATGAAGACACTGAGCTTGTGCGGTGGTTTTTCATATTGGGGCTTGAAATTTTCTAAGTCCTGCAATGTAGTCTATGTATATGAAATATGAACTAAGTGGCCTGCGATGCATGCAGTGATCATCGCGGGACCTCACCGGAGGGGTGAGTATTGGTAAATTATAAAAGGGAAGTTGCCAGGCTGGCTGCGATCACAAGTGAGCCTGGAGCAGCAAGGTTCCCAGGGGAATGAAATTAAAGGTAAATATAGCCCTATAGCCGATGGCAAACTGCATCTCCCTCTACTTGTAGTGTGGAGCAGATGTTATTTATACTCCAGAGCAAAAGGTGGTGTTGGAGCCCAAAGAAGACTGTGCCTCCCTACACCTGCGGTCTGGAACAAACACTATTCTCCCTAATAGGATGTATTCACTAGATCCAGAAAGATAAAATTAAAAGTTCCAGTATTATCAGAAATTGTTAAGGTCCCATCCTCAGTTAAGATGGCTTAAGAACTCTCTCAGATTGCAAATGCTGAACAATAAAAGTATTTGAAGAGTCTTGAGAACGTTCAGAGTCCAAGTAATTAATACTTGACGCGTTTCACAGCCTCAAGGAGCCGTTTCCTCAGAAGTTTTATAGATTCTTCTTTATGTAGAACCTAATACTCAAATCAAAGAATTAGCTTGCCTTGCTGTTTCACACACGATATTTCTATGGAGCAGAGAGTTCTGTCCATGTCTTGAATTTTTGCAGGCATTGTACAGAAAAGATGTGGAGTTCCCACAAATGCAATGGAAAGGTATGGGGCTCTCTACATAGATTTACGTTTTTCTGTGAATGAAACTGCAACAGGCTGGCTTATTTCACTACGAGCCTGGCAGCTTTGTTCACAGAATTTACTTTTACTCACCACTTGGCTATCTACAGTCACATGAGTCACCTAGACAGGTGAGTTTTTTTAATATTATATAATTTAGATAAGCTGCCATGCTTGTGTATTCCAGTGGTCTCCCTATACATAGCCCCCTTTTGCTCCCTCTAATAAAAGGTATAAGGATTAGGAAAACAGTGGTAAATTGGGACATTGCTGAAATACTTACCCATAACGCCAGTGTTATTTTTTTATGCTGGGAGCAGAGTGCAAAACTATAGAAAATATAAAGAAAAAAGACAGACAATTTTTACATGAATCGCTATGGAAACTGCAGTTTCTCATGGAGATCTTTGGTTTATAAAGAGGATTATCTTCATTTTCTTGCGATAATGCCCATTTTAATGTAAAAACAGGCATTATCGCAGGAAAAAAAGTTTGTAAATGGAGACCTTAGTATGAGTTGCAGAATGTGGAGCGTTATTGTATGCAAGTAAGATATTTTACCCAATCATTTTAAAGAAGAGTTGTATAAAAGCTCAAGGTTGGATTGTAGTTTGATTTACACATTGTGTGCCAGTTAATCTAAATAGTGTTACATCCTGGACTGCTGTGTCCTGTTTTGCCTCTAGGGGCAGACCTGGACCAGTTATTTCTCTTGTGGGCATTTCTGTAACTTGCCCTTAGAGGCTGTTGTTGAACACTCTCTCTGGGAGTAATCTTGTTATATGCTCGTTATCCTACACCTGTTCTCTGGGTTTATCTATCCCATCATTCCAGAGCTAGGTGTTGGTCATTATTTCCTGCTCCTTGTTGCTGTGTGTTATCTTGCTGGTCTCTGCCGTGTACCTATAATCGGAATCCAGTTGGCGGCAGTCCTGCTTGTTCTCCAAGGTTCCTTTTCTGTATTTATGTTATTTATCCTTGTCGTTTTTGCCAGTGGCTGTAACCTTTATACCTTGCCTAACATCTGTTTTCTCATCTCTGTGTACTTGGTCTGTAATCTGTTACCTCATACCTGTACATCTTTCCTGACATCCATTTTCTCTCACATGTGTACTTACTTTGAATTGATTTACCTTGTACTTGTGTATAGTGACTCTCTGTTTCCGTACAGCGTATCGGCTCTGTTACTCTGCTACTTGCAATAAACCTCTATTTATTATATTGGTCTCCTGAAATCTTTGCATCAAACCCCAGGTATATGATATGATTCACACTTACCAATGGACCGTTTTCAGACTTAAGTGTCAAATAAGTACGCACAAATTTGCAAATATACGCACCTAAGTGGCAAGACAACGCTTAAGACACTCGCCTCGCACTTACGGATTTTAGCAGACTTTCGCCACCATAGGGCAACCTTAACTCTCTGTGCGTATATTTGTGCTTAAGTTTCTTAGGTACATGCGTACATTCTTAACCGTGCCATTAATAATTCATTTAAATGCCCCCCCCCACCCATATTCAACTTTCTACTTACGGAGGAGTGCCACGGCCCTCCGTACGTATTTCACAAAGCACAGAATTGAAGTCCGTGCCTAAAGGATTTCCGCACTGAAATCCTATGTAGCTTGCGTAAAAAAAAAAAGTTACCACACGCGTGCACTTTAACCATTCTAAAAATACGCACGGAAAAAGCAGCACTTTCTTAAGTGTGAATACGGTCCAACGTTCCTAAATATGTGCGCATCGTGGTAGTTTTTTTTGTGATTTGCACATTCGCGAACCTGTTACGCAAAGAAACCCATTACGCATGTAGTTTATCTCTGTACTTAGTGACATCCATAAGAAGAGTCGTGTTAGTTGTCTGAAAGAAGGAAGTTAAGAAAAGTGGATGGGGGAGGCATTTAAATAGTGCTGGGATACGCAACTCTGTTCTTACTTAAGCATACTCTGCACAAAAATTTGCATGGAGAATTAAGATGGTGGCGGAAGTTTGCAAAGAGCTGTAAGAACAAGAGGAATGTCATGGCAATGCACTCACCACTTAGATGCGTAGTTTTGCAAATCCACACAAATTTATTTAATTTTTAACTGTGAATCAGGCCCTATTTTTTTTTCTTAACATGCGTTGCAGTCTCATGACATAAGATTGATAACACTGGTAAACAAAGGTTTTTCACAAGGCACCTTAGGTGTTATTATTTTATGCATTTTATTTGCTAATTTTAAAAAATGTCTTGGAATCTTTCTATCACCCACAGTTTTAAAGTTATTTCTTCCTTATGAACTGTCATTATGGGAGGCTTTTATTGTCCTCTCCCTTGTGCTGCATCTTGTGAGTCAGAGTTCTTATGGGTTGATCCTCTGGTATCCGTGGGAAGCTGTGGTGCAGACCGTTAAAATAGTCATCCGAATAAACAGTGAATTCTGCGTGTTTCTCTGTCATCATTTCTAAGGGGCAAAATTCCTCACCAAACACATCATGAGCGGCATAAATCAACATTTCTGATGGTTAAATGTCACCTCACCATGAAGGTAGTGCGCTTTACTTTGGATGCAAAATTGGTGACCCAAATAAATTTTGTTGTGTCACTTGTGTCTGACTCCTCACAGGTTGGTTAAAAGGTTCTTGGCACATGAATTTCGCCGTTCAAATGATTTAAAGGAAACAAAAAGACTGTTAATTTTGACTTACAAGCAAAGCAGGCATCAGTTCTAAGTCAAAGCACATTGTGACATACCCTAAGTTACTGTCTGCTGTAAGCCTGTGCCTCATAGTAATAAAATGAGGGCATCAATGCCTCCATAAAAGGTCAAAATTAGTTGATTATTGAGGCTGTAGAGCATGGTGACGATCATGTAAGACTTGAGCCAAACTTGGAAGGTTACTGTTCATCTTCTGAACCACATTTTCTTACCCAAGGAGATCTCAATGACCTTGTTTGCAATTTAAACTTATTTAAAGGGTAAGCAGAACTTTTAAGCTCCAGATGAAAGGCTGGAATCTTCTCCACAAAGAAACAAAAGTATGTGTTTTTAGAAATGAAAGGGCTAATCCAGAGATGCACTTACACCTTCTTTTAGGTTTAAGCGTAGACCTGAGCAATGCCATTTCCAAATGCAAGGGGAGGGAAAAATCTAATTTTTAATGTAGAATTAGAGTTGAGAGGTGAAGTTTCTTAATTTAACTCTAATTTATAGATTAAACATAAAGCTATGCAGTATTTGAGTTCTATGTACAAAAGTAAAGTTTTGTCCTTGCTTTCAAAAGAATTTAATTTAATTAGCACCCTTTACTTTGCTAAATGGTTTAGCTACTGTGTACACTTGCCCTTACTCTCAAACTCTGGACATACTGTATGGGAGCATGAAACTTCTGCTGGATAAAATCAAGTATGAAGAATTCAACTGGAATGTCTGTGGTATCTTAAAATTCACTTCTCTTTTGGTGGGGCTACAACTTGGTTTCATGAAGTCTTTTTGTGAATGAAACAGAATAAGTCATTCTACTCAGAAGGGGTGGCCAAAGAAAATATCATTAACCCCAGGAAAAAAGACTGTTGTCAGGACACCACTTGCTAATCCAGTAAAAGTATATTTAGCTGCATTCCTTCATTATTGTCATATTTACGGAAACTGGTTTGTTCTTGACTATGCCTAATTCCAATCCTTGTACTTCGCCACTGCCTGACTCTGCCACAACCACCTCTGACGATCCTTACATTGCCATCGTGACCTGCGTTTCCAGCCTCTGAACTCTCATTGAGAGCATTACACGGTATATTCTTTCACCTGGCCTATAGATTAATATAAAGTCAAATCTTTTTAGAGAAAAATCTATTTGTTTTGTGTGAGAGTTTGCTTCTTAGCAGATTTTATAAAATCACATCAGTTTTTGTAAGCTGTGACATTATTTATATACAACTATGAATGTCATTAAGCAATCTTTTTGATGCATCCATTTCTCTTATGCACATATTATAATTTTACATTTTGTTCTATGGTTAAGAACCATGGGCCGGATCCAGAACTACGTTCGTCTTCCATAGACGGACGTAATTCAATAAACAGTAGCTACTGCGCATTCGTAGTAGCTATTGTACGTAATGTGCGTATCGCTTCGATACGTAGATTGCGTATATGCGGTCTAAAAGACCACATATTTGCGTATATGCGGTCTAAAAGACCACATATACGCAATCTACGTATCGAAACGATACGCAGATTACGTATAAGAGCTACTAGGCATGCGCAGTAGCTACTGTTTATTGAATTACGTCCGTCTATGGAAGACGGACGTAGTTCTGGATCTACCCCCATTTGTGTAAAGTTACCAGATGTTGGTAAAAGTTATATGAATGACTCTGGTGTTATACAGGAGTTGAATTGGAACTTTCAAGACGTTGGGATAAATTGTCATAAACCTAATGTAAGGATCTGTCCATGGATCCACCATCCGCACATAGGAGTGCAAGGGGAATGCCCTGTTCTTCTACGTGCAGAGTTTTGGATTACCTCTGCAATGCAGACAAACATACAGATCTCACTATTATGTCTGGATAAGGCCCATGGGATTCACACTTAAGAAGCTGCGGCTTCTTAAATGTGGTCCTTTAGGAAATGACTTACCACGCATGTATAGAAGGCCATTTATGCAATCTGTGTACCACTTAGGTACGTACGTGTGGTCTTTAAAGACTGCATGTAGTAGGTTAGGTAGAAGGAGGCATGCCAAGGCAGCCTGGGGGAGGATTGAGGTAGAAGTGGGTGGAGGAAGGGATGTAGATTAGCCGGGGAGGGCAGGGGGGGTCTTTATCCGTTCAAATTTTCCTTCTTAAGAAGGAAAAAACACGGTTACTTAAGGAAGCCCTATAATACTCTTAAGTGCGATAAGGTTCCTAAAAACGGGGGCGGGTTAAGTGGCAGGACGGGTGAGTTAGGTGCGGATACACACCTTATCTGTGAACACGGTCCCTAATTATTATGGGTTGGATCCAGACTTTGGATGTTGATACACTCGGATTTTGAACAAAAGATTTGGATAGATTGGAAACGCTGTTCGCAATATTCATATATAACCGCTCTGAGCTTTTATATTCAAGCATGCTGAGCTTCTTGAAAGTCTGTACATCAAAAAGAAACACCTATACTATTTGGGGGAAAAAAAGCTATTTTCTTAGGTAATAAGGTGAATATGCTGATGTTTGCTTTGGGAATTCAATCCACAGCGAAACGCGTGTCAAATAGTAGCTCACACAATACAGTGCAGTCCTTTTATTTCAGCTTATACAATAGTTTACACATCTTTAGACTTTTCTGAATTGAAAGCTAAACATTCCTCCATACTGTTACATGGAAAGGCTTTTAAATCAGTTAATTCATTTGGAAAAAAAAAAAAGATAACATCCATTAGTATTATGGATCGTTAATGTCTCTCATTATACTAGTATTTGTGCCACTTTCTAAGCCACCTGAGTGTGTGAAGCCGCAAATTCTGTACAATGATATATCGTGCTACAATGTATTTCATTTCCATGATATTAATTCTGTATTTACATAATTGAATTTCAGCTTGCAATAAATATATGAACACAGTTCTATAAGGACAATGAGGATATTTGAATTATTTTTTGCCCATTAGCGTTTAGTCTTCATACTGTAGATCGCAATTTAGCATTTTAAAATATATTTTTTCTTACAAAGACAAATAGCAAAAATAGAAAAATGTGTGTGCAAATATGCAATGGGTGCTAAAACAGATGTACCTAACTTTATTATGTGCAGTAAAACTGGAAATGAATGCTTCATGTGCAAAAAAAAAAATAATAATAAAAATACAATAATAACTTTGTAATTTGTCACACTGATAAGAAGTATTTTGATACATAATTTTATTGTCTGCACAGAGATGAAATGTAACGGTTCATAATCACATTATTGGAATTCTTGTTATGGAAGCACATAGCCACCATTATGAAGGAGAATCTTTAGACATCTTAGTAAATTAATAATATGCAAATTATTGCAACCAAAAGTAAAGCACACATTCTGTTAGAGAGAACAGCAAGCCTCTGGATAGTGCGGGTTCATAGGTTCATGTTCTGCAATTAGATGACTACCACAATAGAGAGATAAATCGCTCCGGTTATTATAGGAAGAGAAGCCATTAAAATGGGGAAAGGAGAAGTTTTCCTTGTGTTTGGTTGTTGTTTACCTTTTTTACAGACAGTCACGTTAGTCAAACACAGCTGGAGGTAAGAAAATGAAGTTCTGGTGATAATGATTTAACTGTTTTTGGCCATTCCCTTATGAACACATTGTACATTGTATCACAGATGTTACAATCTATCGAATAATGAGGTTCTGATAGCAGCCAATTCATTCTGGTTTGGGACTTAGGGCTCTATTCAAACTCAACAAAGTTCGCAAACATACGCAAGCCGTGTGTGTAAGTTGGCGGTTTTTAGAAATCTGTGCATGCGCCTGGTAGTTGTTACATATCGGATCACACTACACGGAGTTGATTTTGCACACAACACCGTATGACAGGGCGTGACTATACTACGTGGGTGAATACGTATTGTGGACGGGAGAGGCATTTAAATTGTACAGTATGTCGGATTTTGCCATCTGTGCATGCACGCGCATCCTTATGATCCAATCAGAACGCAATACGCATGATCCCAATTTCAGAATTGCAACATCTCCAATAGTGTGGGTGAGATGTGCTCGCAAATGAGAGTTTAGTATTCCAATGTTCAGTTTAGGCGGAAATTCCTAAGGAACAACCAAATCTGACTAACGAGCCATCTGACTAATGAGCCATATTAAGTGCGAACGGATCATAAAACTAATGGCAGGGTCTTGCTGTGGAAAAAGATGATGATTAGTAGTTCTGTCTCTCCCATAGGCTTCGGAAAGGGAGGAGGGTGGCATCTTGCACTCTCTCCACACCAATATGAAGGGGGTACCACAGGGGGGGGGGGCTCGGGGGAAGGGGGGGG